>VTFQ01000672.1:0-25000 GCA_036281575.1 Ancherythroculter nigrocauda
TATCGTCTGTCAATCTATCTATCTGTCTATCTATCTATCGTCTGTCAATCTATCTGTCTATCTATCTATCTATCTATCTATCGTCTGTCAATCTATCTATCTGTCTATCTATCTATCAAGATCCATCCCTTGCAATTATCTCTCGTTCGTCTATCTATCTATCTATCTATCGTTCGTCTATCTATCTATCTATCTATCGTTTGTCTGTCTATCTATCTAGTTATTTTTCATCTATCTATATCTATCTATCTATCGTTCGTCTATCTATCTATCTATCTATCTATCGTTTGTCTGTCTATCTATCTAGTTATTTTTCGTCTATCTATCTATCTATCTATCGTTCGTCTATCTATCTATCTATCTATCGTTTGTCTGTCTATCTATCTAGTTATTGTTCGTCTATCTATCTATCTATCTATCTATCAAGATCCCTCCCTTGCAATTATCTATCTATTGTTCGTCTGTCTATCTATCTATGGCCAGTTTAAGTCTTATGGTACAAGTTACTTAAAAGGTTACTTTTTAATCAGAGTAACAGTTACTGTTTGCACATATAAATGTTTCTTTTATCTAAATATGTATGGGATATTCTTAAGCCTTAGTTCAATTAGGACATTTAAGTAGCTTTTATAAAAGTGCCTTAGAAAAAAACAGTACTAATGTGCATCTTGACACAAAGCAATGGCACTGACATATTTTAAGATATGTCCATGCAAGTTGCTTCCAGTTAAAACAGCAGAAACATTCATTTTAGTCTGAGACTAGCTTAAGCCTTGTCTGTGAAACTGAGGGTTAATGATTCAGTGAATTATAATTATAATCTATCCCATAATGATAATGACATAAATAATATATGTAATTTAAACAATACTGAAAGAGTTTTGCTTTAAACACATTATTCCTGACTTTTAATACTAAAAAAAAATCCCTAAAAAATAAAGTATTACCACAGATACAACTATTCAGTAAGAATCATTGAACAAATCACCAAGGGAATCAGTCAAAATAATTAGTGAGCACTTATTTTGTGACTGCAAGTTCAGAAAAACTGAAAATCATGCTGAAAATAAAATGGTATAGGAAATACCCTCAACTCTAATACCAACATGTATTAGTTCAGGGTTAGTCCAATGTTATATCTAGTATTAGTCCAGGGTTATTTCCCTTCCTGGTTCAATACAAACTGGGGTGGATTAGAGTTCACAGAGAAATGGAGGGCTGGCGGGCACAAACCATAGCGTCAAAAGGCGAGCAAAGTGTACATACTGCATTCACAGAGAGCGGGCTTTACAGTGAGCAGATCTGCTGACGTGTGACTGTCACTGGTTGCAGTTGACAATGGGACAGAGTGCATTGTGGGAAATAAGATTAGCTGCAGTGTGTTCTGGTGTGGTAATGTCACTAACTTGAACATGGTGGGGGTCAGTTAGTGACAAAACGATAAAATGAAGGATTAAATGTAAGGATGAACATGTAAGGAAAGCCAGTGTTCTTTCAGTTTACACATGGCATTAACCAGGGTTATTATTGTTAACTAAAACTAAAACCATAAAAACATTCATCATTACTTGGAATAAAAAAAACACTGACTGAAATAAAACATTAAACATTTTATTTCAGCTAGTTGCCAAGACATTTTTCATTTTTGTTGAAGTACTAAAATAACAAAAACTAAATAGACTAAAAAATTATATCTAATTCCAAATATCAACAAAAACTATAATAGCATATTAATACTAAAATAACACTGGTATTAAGATGCATAAACTGTAGGGTTGTCACTGTACCAAAATTTCAGTAGTTGGTACCAAAACCAGTAAAATTGTGCAGTTCTTGGCACCAGTTTTGGTACCAGAGAAAAACCTGTTGAAGTAGGTTCTTTTAAAAAATGTTATCCCGTTTGTCGAGTCAGTTGGTTAATGGTTATCACTATCAATCATTGCAGTTTCAGATTCAATCGCACATTTAAATACTGTTGTCAATCCAGAAACTTTACAGTGTATTAAACGTGTTTTCAGATTGTGAATGGGCAGTAAACAGACAGCAAGAGGAGAGCATCCCTTTATAATCACTAAGGCTGTCAATCTTTAGAGCAAGCTCACTCAATTCTGCACGAAAACTCTTAATTGTACAATGAATTTCTAATTTAGATCATGTTTACACTTTGCTGGTTATAAAAAAAAGGATTGGCGAGCTTGTGGCTTGAACAAAACAAAACCTTGTGTGGTGTTAAAGGATTAGTTCACTTTCAAATAAAATTTTCCTGATAATTTACTCACCCCCATGTCATCCAAGATGTCCATGTCTTTCTTTTTTCAGTCGAAAAGAAATTAAGGTTTTTGATGAAAACATTCCAGGATTATTCTGCTTATAGTGGTATCGTCCTCGACTGGTATCGTTTAAAGCACTTTGAAGCTGCACTGAAACTGTAATTTTGACCTTCATCCGTTTGGAGGCCACTGAGGTCCACTATAAGGAGAATAATCCTGGAATGTTTTCATCAAAAACCTTCATTTCTTTTCGACTAAAGAAAGAAAGACATGAACATCTTGGATGACATGGGGGTGAGTAAATTATCAGGAAAATTGTATTTGAAAGTGAACTAATCCTTTAAGCAGATTGTGACTAACTTACTAACTAGCACCTCTGATAGGTCATTGTGTTCACAAGCTCAACAGATATGATAACGCTTATAAAAACACGCTGTAAATAGAAACCTTTGACGCTCAGAGAGCACTCAAACAAACACGAACAAGAGCGTTAGAAAGCAGTGTCTATCAGCTGGTACCGAATATACCTGGTACCGGGCACTATCGGTACTGCAGAAATGCTGGTATCGTCTTTTTTCTTTTAGTACCGACTGGTACTGGAATGTTTGACAACCCTAATACCCTGTATTAATTTACTTTTAAAGGCCGGGACACATCAACCTGATGTCAAAGAACTAGCGTCAACGAAAGCCGATGGTGTTGTCGCCTCACGTCGGCTGGGTCTGGGAAATAATATGTCCTTGAACACACTGAAAGAACTTCAGCCGACTGTCAACTAGCACACGAGTTCTGCGCCTGCGTATAAAGGAGATAATAGGGCTGCACGATTTATCGCGATAAAATCGCACGCGATATGTCAAAGGCTGCGATTATTTAATGCATGGCTTGTCAGAGCTTTACGGCTCTGTGATCAGTAGTAAATGCTTCTCCATCTGAAAGCCAGAGGGCGCTCTTGCGCAGAAAATCAAAATATGCCCTGCAGCAGAAGAAGATAACACGCGCTGTAGCTGAATAAACAGAAGATTGAAATGCTTTGATTGATTAAACATGACTAATAAACACTAGTGATGGGAAGTTCGGATCATTTTATCGACTCTGACTTTTGAGTCTCGTTCAGCAAAATGAACAAATCTTTTTTCGAGTCATTTCGTTCATTTCAGCAAAATGTAATTAAAATGTTACGTGTTACTTCCCCAACACATCTACTACTTATACAAACATTGATCACACTACAAACAATACAAAACTACAATGCTATAAGATTCAGAAATGATTAATTCATTCTTTATCTGGGTCTTCAGTTTATAATAAGCTGATTAAGCTCACCTCACCTCTTGTCTGACAAGTCTTCGGGTTTAAGTCGTTCCTTAATCACGTGACAGATCCATACGCTAAACCAATGCAGTCTGAGCCGGAAAGAGAATTGATTAGTTCTTTTCATGAGTCTTTCGGGTTTTTGAGTCGTTCCTTAATCACGTGACAGACCCATACACTATTTCTGACATTTCTGTCACTATGTTTTTGTTACTGTTTCTTGAGGATCTGTGGTGTGTTATTATTTTATAAATAAATAAAGCCCTGTTATAAATAAAATATTGATTAATTTATCTTTTTGACTGTCTATCTGTAAATAAACACTAGGCTATATAATAATATAATAATCCAAGCCTACAATACAAAGTATTTATAGCCTAGTTTGTTCATTTTTACTCCAATTTTGTGTTTGCTGGTATAATAATTGCTTTCCCTAGGCAGACTTGACATATTGGTCTAATATATGTATAAGAAGATTGCTCAAAAAGGACATAATGACATAAATTAAAAGCAAATAACATTTTGAATTTGAATTATTAATGTTGGTTTAAAACATTAAGGTTATGATAACTTCAGCTTTAACAGTTGTAACCCAAACTGAAATAAAACTGGAGAGTTAACGTTATTTACTTAGAAATATAATGTGCTTGGGTCACACAGCCTGACTGTATTGACTGCATTGGTTTAGAGTATGGGTCTGTCACGTGATTAAGGAACGACTCAAAAACCCGAAAAACTCACGAAAAGAACTAATAAATTCTCTTTCCGGCTCAGACTGCATTGACTGAAACAGGTGAACTACTACTAGCAGTACGGAACCTATAAAATATTGCGCATGCGCGACTGAACGAATCACCCCCCGAGACGACTCGTTCTTCCCGAGTCACATTAAAGATTCGTTCAAAATGAACGAATCGTTCAAGAACAATCGTTCAAGTTCATTGTTATTTTTCATATCGTGCGATATATCGTGCAGCCCTAGGAGATAACTGTCTATTTAAGCAGATATATTTGTCTATATTTGTTATTCAAAAAGGGAAGGTGAAACTAAGACTGCATGTATACAAACCATAAACAAAGCAGCGCTGCTTACTGTTTTGAATATCAATCATGCTAAACACGCTCATGTTATTATGAAAAAATTAGTGCATTCGAGTGCTCAGGTAAGATGTTGTAAAACACCTTCTGTCTGTTCTGTCATGACTTATTTGCTTGCTTTCATAACTTTTGCTTATATTTTCATGAACTGACTTGTTTGCTATACTGAACAGCCAATCAGAGTTCTCTCTCTCTCCGACGGCCCAACGGCCCAAAAAAAAGCACACGAAGACCAACTTCAGAGAAAACTTAGTCGGCCGACTGTCGGCTTGGTGTGTTCTGGGCTTAAAGGTGCATGTAAGTTCAAAACCTTTGTTTTTGCTCAATTAATTATTGACAAAATGATTAACTGAAAGGCATTAAATGAATATATTAAAAATGAATGTTTTTGTGAAGAAAGATGATGTCACACCGGTAACAATCAGATGCATCACTGCTGGTCACCTTTAGCTCAAGCTGAGCTGGACAGCTGTCCCTCAGTCAGGTAGCTGTCAGTCAGACGTCAATCCAACCCAACACAGCTGTTACAAGCAGAGACTACGCATGTCATCGGGTCACTACATCTGTGTCATGTGAGCCACCTTCCTGCAAAGCTGCACTTGACAGACTGATCCAAAAGCTCACCGAATCAATAGTGAGCTAGTGTTGCTTGTCAATGTATCGCCATTACTTCTTCTTGAAATTATAGAATTCTTTAAAAACTAATTTAAGATTGTTAAACATAACATACAAGTTATTATATATATATATTATTATATTATATTATAAAATATAAAACATAACACAAAATGAATGCCCCAAATTAATAAAAAAAAAATCTACAAAAGGTTAAAATGAATTAATAGCTTAAATTGATTTGCTAAATAAGATTGAAAAATTATAGTAAATACATACAGTATATTGCAATTAATATATATATATATATATATAGTCCATTTGAACATGAGGCTCAGTTTTAAATTAATTAACCAAAAACATAAAAGATAAAATGTAATCAAAGTTGACCTCATTCCTTATAAAAATTGCTGGTTTAATTGAGCACTATTCATCAAAGTATCTTTATTCTTCATTATTCAAAAGAAAAAAAAGTTCATGTAATCTTTTAAAAAAAAACTTCCTCTGCCTCTGAAACAATCTTTTGTCTAATGTATCCATGGGAAAAATAATATGAATATTTAATAATATAGCCTAACATTTAACTTTTGCATGATTGATGAAAGAATTTAATGAAAACCCAATGGGAAAAAATCAAATATTTCCCTATTTATTTCACTAAAATGTTTCTGTTTTACTCGGATATCTATCATGTTACAAAACTTGTGATGCAAATTAAAATAACATGAACAGTAGTATCAAACATGGCTGGAATAAAAATCCATAGAGGAATATATTGAAAAAAAAAAGGCTGTAATTTGACAGCCTACAGATTACTTGAAACCGCAAATGAGAGTGATGGAAGAGGAAAAAGACAAAGCAAAGGGAGGAAAAATGGATGACAAATGTCATATACAGTAGTAACCTTGATTTCCCACGGCAAAACAGAAAGAGAGAGAGAGACCGACCTAGATTAATGGGTCATTCACAGTTCACAGACTCTTTTCAGCCCCGGAATGGAATCACAGACAAGAATGAAATGGAGAACGAAAGGATAAACTGATAGAGTGACACACAAAAAAGGAGGTGAGTAGTGGAGGAGATGGTTATCGAGATTAGAGAAGCAGTAAAATGCGCAGGAACACAAGGGGGTGTGTCTTACCGTTGTAGGAGAGGCGGGGCTTGCTCAGACACATGATGAAGTGAACCTCCATCTCATTGGATGCCACTGATTTGGAGCAGACAGGACACTTAAATCCTGGAGAGGAAAGAGGAAACAGCATCGTCAGAACTCTTGAACCGTCAAGAAGCCGTCGAATCAGCTGTGACAGTGATGCAGCAGTCTGATGACTGCCAATGCCATAATCCTGCGCAACATGTTGTGTTCCTTTCGGCCTGCTGCAAATGTATTAGCTCGGCTGTTAGTCACTTTGTTGACACAAAGCTTTTTTAACTCAAACTTACACTTTATAAACACATATATCAATGTCACTTGTTTACATCGGCAGCTGCAAAAGGCTCATGTTATGCTGGTATCGGCAAACAAACATTCAGTTTTCTTTGCCTGGGATTAGTTTCACATGCTTTACCTATGTTCCAGACTAACATATGAGAGCACTGCCGTCATATAAGCATAGGTACTGCCACTTCTATATTTGAATCTACAGCGTACTCTCACTTTTTCTTTCGTACCGTCACTTCTCACATGTCATCGGTACTCTGAACGCCCCGCCCCGCCCCTGGAATGTCAGGAGTACGGGCACTTTTTTTCCCCCACTCCGAACACTGCATATACTATCGCTCAAAAGTTTGTTGGTTGGAAAGATTTTTTAATGTTTTTGATAGAAGAAATATAGTAAAAAATACAGTAAAATACAGTAAAACATTGTTACAATATAAAACAATTAAATAACACCCCCCCCCCCCCCCTTTGAAATAGATTTTTTTGTAACATGATTATTTTGTTTACTGTCACTTTAATGCATCCTTGATGAATAAAAGTATTAATTTCCTTAAAAAAAAAAACGTACCCAAACATATGAATGGCAGTGTATTTTAAAAAATAAAATGAAAAAAGGATATTAATTTTCACATTTTCTAAATATATAACAGTAGCCGGGTTTCCATTACAGATTTGCACAAAACTTTTGCGATATTTTCTAAATGTCGATAAAAAACTATTGCAAAATGATGGCGTTTCCATTAACTGATGTCATTTTTTATTTGATTTTTTTCCAGGTTTTTTTTATTAATTATAAACACAAATAAGAGTGTAAACAGTGACAAGCCTAGAAAAATACAGTGTGTTAAATGTAATTTTTTCTTCTCGCGATAAGTCATTCCAAAAATCATGGCAACGGATATAAAAAAAAAATACAGTAAAATACAGTAAAACATTGTTACAATATAAAACAATTAAATAACCCCCCCCTTTGAAATAGATTTTTTTTGTAACATGATTATTTTGTTTACTGTCACTTTAATGCATCCTTGATGAATAAAAGTATTAATTTATTTTTTTTAAAAAAACTTACCCAAACATATTTTAAAAAATAAAATGAAAAAAGGATATTAATTTTCACATTTTCTAAATACATAACAGTAGCCGGGTTTCCATTACAGATTTGCACAAAACTTTTGCGATATTTTCTAAATGTTAGGGCTGCACAACGATTAATCGCGATTAATCGTTTGCAAAATAAAAGTCTGTGTTTACGTAATATATGTGTATGTTCTGTGTATAATAATTATGTATATATAAATACATGCACATACATGTATAAATTTAAGAAATATATACATGTATAGATAAATATACATATTTATATATATTTTATATTACATGTAAATATAAATATTTTATATATAAATATATTTTTTTTATTAAATATATACATGTATGTGCATGTATTTATATATACATAATTATTATACACAGAACACACACATATATTACGTAACAGACTTTTATTTTGCAAACGATTAATCGCGATTAATCGTTGTGCAGCCCTAAAAACTATTGGGAAATGATGGCGTTTCCATTAACTGATGTTATGCGACTAAAATGTCATTTTTTCTTTCTTTTTTTCCAGGTTTTTTTTATTAATTATAAACACAAATAAGAGTGTAAACAGTGACAAGCATAGAAAAATACAGTGTGTTAAATGTAATTTTTTCTTCTCGCGATAAGTCATTCCAAAAATCATGGCAACGGATATTAGTAGGTTTAAGTATATTGCAGCCACTGCACTAGCCATTATTTTTAATTGAAGGAGACGTAGGCATGTTATCCAAGCATTAATGGTAAGGAAAGCCCCTTATACTTGTGAGCAGCCACGCATGAGGTGTTTCTGGGTGTTTCTCCCTCCAATCTGCTTCGAGGTCTTAATAAATTGTGATATTTCTTTTGTTTTTGTCTTGTATGACTTTAATGAATGACCTGTAAATGCGAAAAAACTGTTTCCATTGCAGTTTTGTGAAATATTTCTTTTTCAAATTGCCTGAAAAACCACCTCATGCGAGCGTAAAATCTTTTTTGCGATATATGAGAGTTTTTGCAAAATTGACGTTTCCATTGGCCGTATTTTATTTTGCGCAATTTGAAGGGTAATGGAAACGCAGCTAGTGTTATTAAATTATTAGTGTTTTTAAAAAATTTATTTTGAGCATTACATGATGGAAAAATGTAACCTAAATGTACAAATATTGGAAATGAGTATTGCGCAATGAAATATTCAACAGCACCCAATGGCGATAAATTAATAAATATTGGCTGATATGTCCAAGCCTTAAAGTCCTTGTTCTATATATTCAAAAATATTCACATTTTCCTTCAAATGTATGTTTTGTATTGCAATGTCTATACAGTTTAGAATTATATATATATATATACTGTATATACTATATTCATTGTTAATATACTGCTTTAATAGTATAAAATAATCCAGAAAACGGCAGCAAAAAGCATGAAATGTAACTTTTTAGACATTGTCTGAAGCCCTGACTAGTACATTACCGCAACACTAGCATCAAATCAGCAACTGAAGGGAGCTTCCGCTAACATCCTGTCCCTCTGACACCAACCGAAGGCCCAGAGGGGAAGATAGAAAGAGAGAGCCATTCACACATTGAATCCCGTCCCACTGAGCCGGGCTGTGTCCTTCATAAACACAGACGCAGCGGCAGGTCATTGAGGCTCTGTTTGGCATCGCACATCCCACCGTGAAGCCCATAGGCCTTGTTTTGCACAGACAGCAAAGCCTACTGGTCTTTTCGCAGGATTCGTGTCAACGTTTCCCAAGGCATTGAACTCTAGGGTGAGAAGTGGCTAGCTAAAGTGTAGTTCCTTACCAGACTTTGACGAACGATTTCACGTTCACAAACTATGTGAAACCTTGCCAAGTCAGCATGGCTTATAAAAAGCAGGCTGGTGAGTTTGGAGGCTTTCATTGGAGAAGGTGCAGGTGTGGTTTTGAAACTGTACTGTACATGAGTGCCTGACCTTGCAGAAAAGTTTCAAAACTGTACAACTCCATGGTGGACACTACAAGTTGCTTGTGTACGGAGGAAGAGGAAGCCGTTCCACAATTGCCTGGAGGATGGATTTTCAGAAGTTGTAAACATAAGGGAAAAACCTGATTGGATTTCCACCGAGAGAATCTCTCTGTGTTCATGATGTGGAACCTTGGTTTGAGAGGGGCATTGTAAAATCTAATTAATGGAAGTTTTACACCATTTGAGTGCTTATGTTGATAATTATTTAGAGTGAAGACAGGTTGTTTGCCCTGTGGGAGCAGCCTGAAACATAAGCTGCATAAGATCTCTGGCTAACTTTAGAATTTTGCTGATATTTCTCTTTTAAATAAGGTAGAAATAAGCCATAACATTAAAGAAAAATAGTTCATTCAAATATGAAAATTCTGTTTTTAATTATTCAAGCTTGTTTTGATGAAAAGTCTTGGAAGCATCAGTACTGAAAAGCACAAATTAATAAGTAATGATTTGCATGTTTATGCAAATGTTTATGAAGATATGGAGTTACATTATATTATAATTTCCAGTTTGGGTGCAAATGTTCTTTTTGTAAAGAAAAAAATAGTAAAAATATAAATAAATGTACACTACCGTTTAAAAAGTTTGGAATCAGTATGCTTTAAAGAAATTCATATTTTTATTCAGCAAGGATGCATTAAATTAATCAAGTCACAGTAAAGACATTTACAGTGTTACAAATGATTTCTATTTCATATAAATAGGGGAGAGTGGGGTGATTTGTGCCAGGGGGAAGTAGTTCCACCCATTGTTTCTGGAAAACCATAGAAGAAATTGGTCATGTGACCACATAATTTTGAAAAGCCATCCATTTTACTCATCCTCTAAAGAAGAGAGACACATGGCATGAGAGGAAAGCACATTTTAGCTAAAAGTTTTTACTTTTCCCTTTCAAAGTAAAATTTCTATGATCAAGGTTTTTTGATTGTAGTGTCTGAACAATTATAGACAAGTTTGAAAACATTTCACACATGTTTTAGTGCTTTAGCAGGCTACACAATGAGTCTATACAGTTAGCATGATGTTAGCTCTTAACTGCTGGATCATGCTAGTTTTTCAAACTTGTGGGTCCGGGGTGATTTGTGCCAGAGGGCCTGGGTTAAGTTGTGCCAGTGGCACAACTCACCCCCACGTATGATTATTTTCAACATATTATTAATTTGTAAGTGTACATTGTACTCTTACATTTTAGCAGTTAAACTATGTAACATTCTTGATTTTAGACCAAAACCCATCATGCCACACACTTATAAAACGCACTTTCTAAAGATGAAAAGCATGAAATGGTCCAATGTTGTGCAAAAGGCATGAAAACAACTAATAATGTGTGAAAACTGAATGGAGATTATCAAATTATCATAAGATTTGTGAGTGATTTAGAGCACAGCAGAACTTAGTCAGATAAAGGCTTATTAATGAAAGTTCCTGTCAAAAAAAATTAATTGTATTAAAAGGGCAGCTATAAAAAAAGCCAGTGTTGAGCAGCAAACAGGTATTTTCATCTTCAGAAAGATCTTTCTTCCTCCCCATTTTGCATGAAAACCTGCTTGACTTGCTTAATAATGTGGAACAACCTCTAAGTAGGGTTTCCATAGAAATGGAAATTATTTTGTCTGAGACTGATACCAGTTATAAGACATGGATAAATAAACAAACATTTTCTTAGAAAAACTAAAATCTGAATGTTTATTCTACTGAAATCTTACTGATATGTCACTTGCATAATAATTTGTAACGTGGCGTATTCTTATATGTTATTCTTATAATTGACAGACAGCGTTCTATGTATGTCAACAGGCATCTATTGCCAAAGCCTTTTTGCCTGAAAGGATTCACAAATATCATATATTGTGTATTTAAGTTTTCTGTGTTTTCCCAAAAACTACAAAATATGACTTAGCCTATTCCAACAGTTTAATAGGGTGACAGTATCTAAATAAACCTTAAATGATTAATTTTGCATTGAATTTGTCTTGCTTTCATATAGCATTACAGTTCATAACATTAAAATGTTGTTTTACTTCAGAAATGACTGGCACAAATTACCCCTACGTATACTCCCCAAAGGCACAACTTACCCCGCACCAGGGGCAAGTTGTGCCACGAGACCACTTTTTTTCCAAAAGCTATATTTCTGAAACAATTTATTTCAGATCCAAAGTTATTGTTCTCAGGCATGCACCACATCCTGAAATATATGTACATTCTTAAGTTGAAGGCATTACTGCCATGGCCTCACTTTAAAGTCACTTTGAGTAAAAACTGGCACAACTCACCCCACTTTCCCCTACTGTTCTTTTGCACTTTACATTCATCAAAGAATCCTGAATTTTTTTTATCAAGTTTCCACAAAAAAATTAAGCAGTACAACTGATTTCAATATTGATAATTATAATTTTATGAACATGAGACTTTTTAAAAAACAAACAAACAAAAAAAAAAAACATAAATAGGTAACACTTTACAATAAGATTTAACATTACTTAACTACTTTAGTTAACATGAACTAAGAATTAACAATACTTGTACAGCATTTATTAATCTTATTTAATGTTAATTTCAGCATTTACTAATAATGTTGTATTTGTTAACATTAGTTAATGCACTGTGAATTAACATGAACAATCAATGAACGGCTGGATTTTATCAACATTAACAAAGATTAATAAATACTGTAACAAATGTATTGCTCATTGTCAGTTAATACATTAACTATAAAATAAGACCTTATTGTAAAGTGATACCAAAAAAATCTTACCGACCCCAAAATGTCTTCAAAAGTGTCTACTCTTGTGTTAAACAGAAAGAAAAAACAGCAAATGAGTTTGGAACGACAAAAGGGTGAGTAAAAGATGGCACAATTTTCATTTTTTGGGTGAACTTCTGTGAAAGAAAGCAGGTGCAGACAATCTAATGAACAAAAGGAGCCATGCCAGAAAAAACAGTGAGACAAAGAATAAGAATCCAAACAGAGCCAAAATGCAGAGTCAGTAAAATACGGCACAAAGTAAATGTAGGGACGAAGACAGTCCCATCTGTTAATATAACCCAGGTTCGAGACTCTCCGCCCCTGACTCTAGAGTGCGCCTTCGCTTAGCGCACACCCCAACCTCTAAATCCCACCCAGAACCCATGATGATGCCTGACCCAGTTTTCCCTAGGCTGCTATTTTCAGGCATTCCTTGGGGACAGATGGAGAAAGAGAGATGGAAAGAAGACTGAAGTGGAAAACGGAGGTGTGGAAATCTCTGACAGGGATGTCCCTTCTCCTATGCGGTGTGATTCACTGAAACAAAGCTACTAAAGGGGGGCGACGGGGTTCCATCTGTCAACACACAGAATTCGAGTCGCACATGCGAGAGAGGCCAACTGTCTCCACTACCGCAAGTATCACATAGCACCGAAAATATCAACAGCAGCTCACCGCAGCAACAAACAGACCAGATGTCTTTCATGCCAAACCGGCCGTAATGACAATGAGCTTATGAGATCAAGTCATTAGACTTATTAAACTTATTTGTAAATTACCTCAGCTGACCTTGTCCAAGTGGATTGTTGCTTCATCTCTGAGAGCAACAATGGTTTTGCTTTTCATGTCAAAAATCTTTGTCATTTCAAACCTGTATGACTTTCTTGTGGAACACGAAACTATTGAAATGAAATTGCTGCTTTTCATGTAATAGATATGTAATAGCAATGTAATAGCAATGTAATAGCGATGAATGGGGACTGAAGCGTTCAAGCTTCAAAAAGGATGCAAAGCAAGTGGTCCATTAAATTTTTTGATAATTTACTCACCCCCATGTTATCCAAAATGTTCATGTCTTTCTGTTGAAAAGAAATTAAGGTTTTGAGGACTTCAGTGGGGTTCACTGGGTGGAAGGTCCAAATTGCAATTTCAGTGCAGCTTCAAAGGGCTCTACGCGATCCCAGACAAGGAATATGGGTCGTGTTTAGTGAAACGATTGGTCATTAAAAAAAAAAAAAAAAAATGTATATACTTTTTAACTACAAATGCTTGTCTTGCACTGCTCTGCGATGCGCCACGCATTACGTTGAAAGGTCACGCGTGACGTAGGCGGAAGTACCACGGTAGGGAGAAAAACTTCATCTAATTTTCTCCCCCAACTTCAAAATCATCCAGTATCATTGTTTTTAACTTTTTTTTGTAAAGGGCTTTTGGCTTAATCTTTGCACATTCGCTTTGTAGTCACTGGATTGGTAATTCCGCCTATGTCATCGAAGAGCATTGCAAGATGAGCATTTGTGATTAAAAAGTATATAAATTCTTATTTTTTTAACTGGAATCAATTCAATGGAAAGGATTCCGGAAGAGAATACAATGCTGAATAAAGTCGTAGTTTTTGTTATTTTTGGACCAAAATGTATTTTCGATGCTTCAAAAACTTCTAACTAACCCACTGATGTCACATGGACTACTTTGATGATGTTTTTATTACCTTTCTGGACATGGACAGTCTACCGTACATACATTTTCAATGGAGGGACAGAAAGCTCTCGGACTAAATCTAAAATATCTTAAACTGTGTTCCGAAGATGAACGAAGGTCTTACGGGTTTGGAACGACATGAGGGTGAGTCATTAATGACATAATTTTCATTTTTGGGTGAACTAACCCTTTAAGTGCAGCAGAAATTTTTTTGTAACCTTGGCCAGATCTGTGCCTTGCCACAATCCTGTCTCTGAGCTCTTCAGGCAGTTCCTTTGACCTCATGATTCTCATTTGCTCTGACATGCACTGTGAGCTGTAAGGTCTTATATAGACAGGTGTGTGGCTTTCCTAATCAAGTCCAATCAGTATAATCAAACACAGCTGGACTCAAATGAAGGTGTAGAACCATCTCAAGGATGATCAGAAGAAATGGACAGCACCTGAGTTAAATATATGAGTGTCACAGCAAAGGGTCTGAATACTTAGGACCATGTGATATTTCAGTTTTTCTTTTTTAATAAATCTGCAAAAATGCAGATTTTCTGTCAGTATGGGGTGCTGTGTGTACATTAATGAGGAAAAAAGATGAACTTAAATGATTTTAGCAAATGGCTGCAATATAACAAAGAGTGAAAAATTTAAGGGGGTCTGAATACTTTCCGTACCCACTGTATGTCTATTTTTCAGGTAATAATTGCTTTGTGTGATAAACAGACCAAAACCGAAGTAATTTTTCCCTGATAATCTTCCAGTGAGCTGTTAACATACTGAGACTGATTCATTGAGTCTGTATATAGAAGAATAGAATTGAAGATTTTCAGTGACAGTTTTTTGTTGTTGTTGTTGTTCCTCAGCTATCACATGACTTTAGAAGATTTAGAAAATTTTATTTAAAATATAGTGCACAAATCATGGAATACTTTTATGGTACATTAGCATCGTGTTTAAAGCTAAAAAAAGTGACTTGGACATTCTGCAAATTTTGGTTGAATAATTGTGAGTAAATAATGATTATCACTTAAAATATAAAGTTCAGATGCTAGGCAGCATGGCTTGAACCTTTGTAAACAGTGTTGGGGCTCTGATGAGGGGAAGAGTCTGTAAAAAGGAAGAGAGTGATGGGCCCCTCAGTCAGTGAAATCCTAAAGGCTGCTGGGAAGACCAGCTGCTTGCTCTCACAGTGCGTGGCTTAATTAGACACTCTATTGGTCTTAATGAGTTCTGGCTCAAGCCTGGACATTAATGGGAGACTGAACGTTTGGAACTTTTTGTCTGTTTGTGGGTTAATTGCCACTGTTGTGTGTTTTAGTAGTCAAGGGGGACAGCAAATGGTCAAAAAGACACTATAACTTGAAGTTAGCCTTGATTACACTCAGACTACACCTTAAAAATGTAATGACCTTCAGTTTGGGAGGTCTTGTATAGTTATTTTTATATCAAAGTTATTCACTACACTTGCAGCACCAACTCGTAAAAACAATCCAGACTCGAGACTCAGAGAGCATCTGCACGTATCTGAAATTGAGCCGTTACATTCTGCGCCTGTTAAAGTGTCCCCTGGCTCTCGTCCTCCGAGCTGACGTGTTCCTCAAGCAGAGCCGACTGCTCCGTCTGATCTCCATGCATTTTTGATGATACCTCCGCATATAGTTTCCCACGGTCAAAAAACTCACATGCTAGACTCTAAACTCTGCTAACCAAAATTCCCATGACTCAAAGACAGTGTTGCACTGTACAAAATGCTATTTTCTGTTCGAAATTGTAAACATGGGACCTTTTTTCAGCATGTCAAGTCTAAGAAAAGCAAGCAAAAGTAAACATTTATGAAAGCAATTCAAAAACAAAAACAACTAAAAAATTTCTAGTGCACTGCTTTTTTTAAATAAAAAAGGTTCAATATGTAAATTAATACGCAATGATAAACATTTGCTGTCAATGATAACTATATTTAGTCACATGACTTGGCTGCTTTACTATGTTACATTTAATTCTACAAAGTGTCAAGTTATTGTGACGAGTCAGAAGTGTATTGATCCATCTGCAGTTTATTCAAACAAGGGCAGTACAGCAGAAACACATCCAGAGAACAGGCAAGGGTCAGGGCAGGCAGCAGAAATCAGAGTCCAGATAAACAGTCCAAGTCAACAACAGGTAAGCAATACAGAAAAAACGCTCATAAATGACAACTGGGGCTAATCAAGACTTCGCAAGGAAATGTGAGTGAGAGCGTCTTTTTTTATAGGAGACTGAGTGCGTATGTGATTGGCGGCAGGTGCAAGGTAATCAGTCCCAGGTATGAGGGTTCATGGGAAATGGAGTTCAAATTAAGTTAATATTCCGGCTCCCTATGGCGATCCGGGAGATCTGGTGCGGGAGACTCGTTTGTGACAGTTATCATCTTGGGAATGCATACAATTATAATTTAAAGGTGCCGTAGAACGTCTTTTTAAAAGATGTAATATAAGTCTAAGGTGTCCCCTGAATGTGTCTGTGAAGTTTCAGCTCAAAATACCCCATAGATTTTTTTTTATTAATTTTTTTAACTGCCTATTTTGGTGTATCTTTAAATATGAGCCGATTTAGGCTGCGGCCCCTTTAAATTCTTGTGCTCCCCTGCCCCCGGGGCTCGCGCTTGCCTTAAACAGCATAAACAAAGTTCACACAGCTAATATAACCCTCAAAATTGTTCTTTACAAAGTGTTCGTCATGCAGCATGTCTAATTGCGTAAGTATGGTATTTATTTGGATGTTTACATTTGATTCTGAATGAATTTGAGGCTATGCTCCGTGGCTAAAGCTAACAATACACACTGTTGGAGAGATTTATAAAGAATAAAGTTGTGTTTATGCATTATACAGACTGCAAGTGTTTAAAAAATGAAAATAGCGTCTTGTCTCCGTGAATACAGTAAAAAACGATGGTAACTTTAACCACATTTAACAGTACATTAGCAACATGCTAACGAAACATTTAGAAAGACAATTTACAAATATCACTAAAAATATCATGCTATCATGGATCATGTCAGTTATTATTGCTCCATCTGCCATTTTTCACTGTTGTCCTTGCTTGCTTACCTAGTCTGATGATTCAGCTCTGCACATCCAGACGTTAATACTGGCTGCCCTTGTCTAATGCTTGAACATGAGCTGGCATATGCAAATATTGGGGGCGTACATATTAATGATCCCGACTGTTACGTAACAGTCAGTGTTATGTTGAGATTCGCCTGTTCTTCGGGTGTCTTTTAAACAAATGAAATTTATATAAGAAGGAGGAAACAATGGAGTTTGAGACTCACTGTATGTCATTTCCATGTACTGAACTCTTGTTATTTAACTATGCCAAGATAAATTCAATTTTTAATTCTAGGGCACCTTTAAAATAAAATAATAAAAAAAACTAATAGAAAATAGAAAACTTTTTTCTACTAAAAAAACGAAATTATTGTTGTTTTTGCATTTATCTGCCCATAAATGTAATATCAAAAAAACTGAACAGTGATTTGTTCTTTTAGATGTCAATCAAATATGTCACCAAGTCTAACCTGGTCATTCTTTTAGATAGAAAACACTGAAAGTCAATATAATTAAGCTTAATTCAGTTCAGATCATCCAGTGAAGTATTACAAATGTATGTATGTATATGTAAATATATATTTCAATCATGACATCTCTAGGAAGATTGTTAGCATGGTAATGGATATGACAATGTTAATGTATTTGGTCTAGGTGGAATAGATCTGCTACGCTGCTGCTGATTATTGCTGCTGCACAAATATATCAATAACCCATTGCAGATCTAAACATGTGGAGCTGGGGAAGGTGGAGGGTTTTAAAGGAGCTCTGAAGCGTGCTGCAAACTGCTATGATGAATGTAACCAGCCATTTAAATGTGTGAGCAACTAGCTCATCAACTAGCTCATGTCACTGCAAAGTATTGATCTGTGTCTCCTCACAGGGCGGCCTGAAAGGATCGGTGTTTCCAAAACAGTATTCAAATAAAAAAGGTTGATTACAATGAGGGAATTAACAGACACCAGCGATGCTTAATCAATCAGCAGCAGCACGACTCTGTAAAGGACTCGATGATTACATCACAGAACTGCATCACCAAGAACCCAATGCACGACCGATGAACTGTTTGCGACGATTCATACACAGCATCTTAATAAATCCACAGTGTGAGCTGCGGCCTGCCTGAATGTCACATTCAGAGTGCACTGACATCACGCAAAAAAGAGTATGTCATGATATTTCAAAGAGAAGTGATTAAAGGAACGATAGCCTCTTATAAAGACAGACAGCCCTTTGTACAAGCAGGAAACAGTGCATGACTCAGCAGAAAACCACATATAAAAACAGGTCAAACCATTAAAAGGTGTTAAGCGCCTTAGGACAGACTAGAAACCACAACTGCCCAGACGATGGTGACTTCCTGTGACTGTTCATTTGTCATATCACGCTACAGCTTAGCACAGTACACACATCCATCACTGCATGCAGAACCTTAAAGCTCGGTTTCACTCACCAGCCTCTTTCATTACAAAATATTGATCTGTAAAATATATAACTACTCTGGGGACATAGTGAACCATCTCTAACACTGAAGTCAGAGAGCTTGGTGTTTAATGTCTCATTGCTATTAAAATTCCCCCTTTTCGGGTTAAAGATTGACAATCAGTGCTAATTTCCCAGCCTGACCTTCATTCGGGTTTAAAAAAAGGACGACACAGCCGACGCACATCTGCACCGATACAATGGCAGAACTCCATTGTCTGCTGTTCCTAGGTGAGGTTTATGTCATTGAACATTATACAATGACTCTGACAGCAAACAGAAAGAAAAGAGGCCATTTAAACAGGTCTGTGACAGAATATCCAGCAAAACTATTTTCTTCCAACCAAATAATACATATTTATCCATTTAAACAGTGTTTGGTAGGCAATGGAAGTTATTATAACAGCTGCATTCATCGTGTAAACAGTAGAGCAAACAATAGAAACTATATTCAGAAATGACCTTTTATGATGTAATGTTTAAAGTGGGATTTACAAGCCTTAAGGCCTTCATAACTATGAAGATAACGATAAATATGGGTCATTGGCGAATAAGGTTTTTAAAAGTATAAAAACCTAATGGAGATATAATTAATTTTGAAGTTTTTTTAAGTGTTAACAATGAGATTATGTGGTTTTTATAAACAATTAATGCTGCTTTTGTCGTTTTTTTTACAAGATGGTCAAAATTTGTCACCAAAAATGTCATTCGGTTTAACCAAAAATGACACTTTTGGTTGTACCGAATGACGATATTTTCAAACAATGCTAACATGCTGATATCTAGCTAACAAAAGGACAATCAAACATTTTATATTTAGTATACTTTTACAACATTTTCCATGTTTTATAGCAGTTGTACCAAATGACCTGATGTTTCAGGACATGCGTATTAGCAACTGAAAATATGAATTTTTCAAATAGTTAAAAGAGAGTTAGTTACTTTGCTTCATGACCATGTGGTTCTTTGCAGGTGTCTGAATGATGTCACATCCTGTCACATAATATTGACCACATGACTTGATCCAAAATGGTCCCTTTATATTGGTTACTCCGAATGACATCAATGAAATTCATTTTTCCGGACATTCTTTCTCATAACAAAGCAACGACTTCTACACATAATTTTAATACCATTTTGCACTATGTTGATATATGATGTTATAAAATCATGCCAGAATAAAAAATACATACATTTATAACATTTTAAGATATTTTAATCACAAATGAAATGGCTGTATTGGCCTTTGGACTGTTAAACCGAATGACCTTTTGACACTTCAAAATCTTTAAAATACATTTATATGTTGCAAAATATAAACCTTTTGGATTCAATAAAAGAGATCTAGTTGTACTACCTTACATACTTTGGATGTCATATCTTTGTTTTTTATGATTATTAAAATTATTAATGGACAAAAAAAAAAATCATTCACATCATTGACCCATATATACTTCTAAAAATCGTTCTCAATATTAAAGAATAGCAGAGTTCACACCACAACTATAACGATAACGGCACAGAGAAACGATATCGTTGGAATCACTTTCAGAATGATTTTATCCAGCTGATGAATGATAACAACACTGACAGCCAATCAGAATCCATCCTGCTGTAACAAGCTCAAGCATTTAAAGTGACAGACAAGCACATGGCTGGAATAAACAGAATGATATCATGCTAATATAGTTATCTTTAGAGTTATCATTCATTTTTTACAGATTCTACACGTGTACCTATAGTTATTAGTGCTAAACAGTATAATTGCCATATATTATTTTATAAAATGTAGATATGCATCACTTGTACAAACTGGAACTTACCACTTATTAATAAATTAGGGATATATATGTATATATATATATATATATATATATATATATATATATATACATACACACATATATATCACAAAATATAGATAGACTAGACATAATATAGATGAATAAATAAATATATACATGTACACATATACATATAGTATTATCGTGATTAATCACATCTATAAAAGTCTGTAAATATATATATATATATATATATATATATATATATATATATATATATATATATATATGCAATATATAATATCATAAATGGATAAACATAATGCATAGACCTATATGTATTATAGATATTAATTATTATAGATATGAAAAACAGATATAAACTAATCATGTAAGGAAACTAATCATCAAAGCACATAACATATTTCTTTTTCTCTTATGTCAACTACCTAGCTAAATAAAATGATTCAAAATTCTGTTTTATGCAGTATTTAGGACTTTTTTTAAACTCTGAAGTTCTGACCAAATGAAATATCGGTCACATGAAGAACATTGTTAATGTATGCACAATGAATTGATTCTGAAATAATGAGAAAAGTACATGGGATTTTGTAATTTGTCGGTTGGTTTACACGGTATATCACTTTCATCAATGGCATAATGAATTAATAGTCTAACACTCTGAAAGGAAAGAGCAGAGGGAAAAGAGGAGGAGTGCAAGTGAAGAGCGAGACAAGGACGTAAACATGGTGACACAGCACTGTCGAAGGAGGGAAGAGAGCGACAAGACAGCGTGACAGCTTCCTTTAAAGCAGTGCCCATCAGGACAGTATTCCTGCGTCTGCATGCCGCCTCACAACAAGCAGCTTTGCTGTTTGAAGCCTTGGATTCAAGAGCAGAGGAGTCAAGGGCATTCCCTGTCACTACTTGCGAAGGCGTTGTGTATTAGCTTATTCAGCGCTAGTGTGTTTGTGTGTGCGTGCAAGTGCCTCCATATCACTTTGTAGGTTATACACAAACACATCAATTTTAGGTGTTTATACTATACAATCACAGAGGACATTTTATTTGCTCAACGGTTGCTCTTTGAAAGCTCAGGAAACCTAACGGAGTCGTTTCATTTATGTCGACTCCATCTCACATGCTTCACCTAAGATATTTTACACATTAGGAGAAATTAATTATAATAAATTATAGAAAGAAAGGACAGAACTATAAAATAATAGTGAATACCACACATCTGATCACTTGGTCCTGAAAGAATGTGATGAGAAATGCTTGAAATCTTACTGATTCTAGACTGATATTATGACATTATCTTGGCAAATCTGAGCACAATTTGAGATTGTTGAAATCTCTTCTGAAGCTCTAGAAATGACACATGTGAGATTTTATCCTCAAAGCTGATGTGTTAGAAGCAGGAAAAATGGGCAAGCCTAAGGATTTGAGTGAGTTTGACAAGGGCCAGACGATGGCTAGACTACTGGGTCAGAGCATCTCCAAAACTGCAGCTCTTGTGGGCTGTTCCTGGTCTGCAGTGGTCAGTATCTATCAAAAGTGGTCCCAGGAAGGAACAGTGGTGAACCGGCGACAGGGTCATGGGCGGCCAAGGCTCATTGATGCACGTGGGGAGCGAAGGCTGGCCTGTGTGGACCGATCCAACAGACGAGCTACTGTAGCTCAAACTGCTCAAGACGTTAATGCTGGTTCTGATAGAAAGGTGTCAGAATACACAGTGCATCGCAGTTTGTTGCGTATGGGGCTGCTTAGCCGCAGATCAGTCAGGGTGCCGATGCTGACCCCTGTCCACCGCCGAAAGCACCAACAGTGGGCACGTGAGCATCAGAACTGGACCAGGGAGCAAAGGAAGAAGGTGGCCTGGTCTGATGAATCACGTTTTCTTTTACATCACGTGGATGGCCGGGTGCGTCGCTCACCTGGGGAACACATGGCACCAGGATGCACTATGGGAAGAAGACAAGCCGACAGAGGCAGTGTGATGTTTTGGGCAATGTTCTGCTGGGAAACCTTGGGTCCTGCCATCCATGTGGATGTTACTTTGACACGTACCACCTACCTAAGCATTGTTGCAGACCATGTGCAGCCTTTCATTGAAACAGTATTCCCTGGTGGCTGTGGCCTCTTTCAGCAGGATAATGCACCCTGCCACAAAGCAAAAATGGTTCAGGAGTGGTTTGAGGAGCACAACAACGAGTTTGAGGTGTTGATTTGGCCTCCAAATTCCCCAGAACTCAATCCAATCGAGCATCTGTGGGATGTGCTGAACAAACAAGTCCGATCCATGGAGGCTCCACCTCGCAACTTACAGGACTTAAAGGATCTGCCGTTAACATCTTGGAGCCAGATACCACAGCACACCTTCAAGGGTCTAATGGAGACCATGCCTCGATGGGTCAGGGCTGTTTTGGCAGCAAAAGTGTGACCAACACAATATTAGGAAGGTGGTCATAATGTTATGCCTGATCGGTATATATAAAGCATTCTTTTTTTTTTTTTTAGGCAAGTTTATGCTGTTGCTGGTCTGTTTACCACAACAAATACTGGATGAAATAATAATGTTGCTAGTTAAGCTAGTTAGGAAGCCGGGTTGGGGACACCGGCATCACACCAACATCCAGAAGGTAACATGTGAAAAATAATTTTGAAGTGACACAAAAGAGAACTAACAATGTCAATCGGTCAAGCAGATACTTGTTATCCCAGAATGAAAATAATCTCAGATTTATTGATCTGCCACTACATAATGCAATGCAATGCATTTAAATGCAAAGTGCGGAGAGATATAGCGCATGAAAGAGATAGAAAGCGGCAACAGAAACAAATCAATATTGCATGTTGTTTTCACAGCTTATCGGTTCTCAAAGAATTCTGTTTGCAAGGAGGCTTATTGTGTCTCGACACCAGCGGCGGCGGTCATCTGAATCAGTGCCTCCGACGCTCCTGAATGGAACGGCCAGGATGCCCATACATGGGCGTAACCGTGTTCACATGACATCAGAACGAACTCTCCTCAACTAGTTTCAACTTATTACCTTCAGTGGGAAAAGAACAGCTGTTTCCATGGCAACAGCAGAACGAGAGGGAGGTAATGACATGGAGAGGGAGAGGAGTGTCTGCCAGTGTGTTTATGTGTGTGTGTGTGTATGGTTATAGATGCAGACATACTGTTTTCCTCTGTAAACTTCCTGATTACAGGATGTTGATTTGGCCCTTGAGAGAAAAGACGGGGTATATTTTTCCCGCTGATAGCGCGTGAACGATCACATAACAATGTGTGAGGTCTCAAAAGAGAAGGAAGTGAGCACACAATGGCTAAAACCGAAGCAACCATTGAAAAACTACATCGCAAAGGTCCCTGGGGTGACACAAGTCACCCTTGTGCGTATCACAGGTTTATCTTTAGCTTGTCTCCACTGTATAATGGCAAGGTTTGGTCCCCGCTCCATGGAAACTGTTGTCATGGCCTCTCGCTGTCTGCTAGGCGCTGCTAATTGGCCAGTCGTTTGCACTAGGGGCTCCTCCTTCATTGAAGGAGCTCTGGCAGCTGTCATTCACAGGAGCCGCTACATGCAGGAAGTGTGAGTGACGGGGCGGGGGGAAAAATGTCTTTCTCGCGCTCTCTCTCCCTCCCTCTGGGTCTCGATGAAATGAGTGTGCGAGTGTTGTGGGGGTGGCAGGCATGTTGAGGCCGCATGTAAGACTGCAGCCTGAAAACAGCGGTGGCAAGCGACAGGGTTGTCACAGCAACAGCCGACCTCCTTCAACTCTGCAGTGTGTAGCTGCGTTTCGATTCACAGGGGCCTTACGCAGTGTACACGGCTCGCTACGCACCGAGAAGGGGATATGTGTAGAAGTTCAGTGCAACATCATCAAACTTGAGTCAACATGGGAGCTGAAAGTGCTGTCAAATCGATTAATCGTGATTAATCGCATCTAACATAAAAGTTTGTAAATATATATATGTGTGTGTGTGTATAAATATATATACACATACACAAACACACAAACACACACACATATATATGAAGAGTTTGGTTCCAAAACGGGATAAATGCCATTTTCAAAAAAATTGAGTTTCCGCCAAAATCAGTATTGTATCTGGTCGGTATTGAAAAGTCATTTATTAATTTTGCGCAAAATGCGATATCCGTCGTGTTATTCTTTCATGTTTTCTTCCTTTCTTGCCAAAACG
The DNA here is from genome assembly GCA_036281575.1 of Ancherythroculter nigrocauda. Taxonomy (NCBI): domain Eukaryota; kingdom Metazoa; phylum Chordata; class Actinopteri; order Cypriniformes; family Xenocyprididae; genus Ancherythroculter; species Ancherythroculter nigrocauda. Next base: position 24,838 of record VTFQ01000672.1, read on the forward strand.
CGACAAACGCCAGTCTCCTTTTTCTGCAGAATGTGACATATCTGCTCAACCAATCACAGCGCACCATTCCACCCACTGTAAACATTGAAGGCTTTTTTAAAAAGCCGTTTTTAATACCAATGTACTCTGCAAATGTGTTTATTTAACCGTGCGGTGGCGCCAG
>VTFQ01000673.1:0-267500 GCA_036281575.1 Ancherythroculter nigrocauda
ATACTCTTTAATCGGTAATGACAAATAATTTATAACTTTAACAAGACGACCCGTTGAATTCATTTTGGGAGCGATGGCTGAATGTATTTTTAGTAAAATGCCTGTATATAAGATAAATATTTGCAAAGTTTGGACTCTGTCATATATGTGAATCAACTTACTTTGTTGTGTATTTTCAATATGAAAAATAACTTTTATATTGATGGATTAATTGCATTTTTTTTTTTTTAAAAGTGTCATGGATTTATTGCATTTTGGGAAAAAAATAATACGTTCTTATAATAAACTTTTTAAAATCAAAATGTAGATTTGAATTTTTAATGTTTTTATAACCAAAAGATGCTATGTGAAAGTTTGAAACAGAAAATAGTGGTTTTCATCTTGCCACTTTCTTGGTAAAGAAATGCTTTTTTACTCAAATTAATCAAAATGGAGTTATTGCATTTTAGAACCAAACTCTTCATATATTTACAAACTTTTATGTTAGACGCGATTAATCGCGATTAATCGATTTGACAGCACTTTCATCTCATCATTGCCATGCTGGCAAAATGAGTCGCAATGAGCAAATTTTCAAAAACGAGTTATTGTTATTCTTACATTCTCTTTAAAAAAAAAAACTTAAAAATGTTATATGAAATGTTGGAATCTGACAAAAAATGACTGAGCTACACCTGTTTGAAGTCGATATAGTCAACAAAGTCAATTTTGAGAAAAATCGAGTTGGTAAAATCCTTGGTAATACCACCAAATCTGGCACAAAACCAATATCTATAGGAAATATATATATATATATATATATTCAACTTTTTTTCCATGATTCCACAATATTGTTTGATCAATATCAAAAGATCTACTGTACCACACAAATCTAAATATAGTGTTACACATCAGATGTTTTGCCCAACAGTTAACCAAATGTTCACTTATTAAGACATAACAGATAATGTTTGCGTGAATACTCGCCAAGACAGATTTTTTGAAATACTGTAATTCTGTGTTTGTGTATATCGTGATCGTGCGCTGTCTGAGGCGTCTTTGTGCGCGCTGCGAATTTCAGATCTGTCAGTCAGCGCGAATAACATTGTTTTTTTTACATCAGCATGAGTTTGAAAATCACATTTCATTGGTTCAGACTCATGCCATCGAAAATTCACTATGAATATTCACAAAGTTGGAATGCTGCGCTTTCGCCAGTCGACGAGAACCAAGCAGTGAAAAACGGCATTTTTCATGGTCAAAGGAAAGATACTCCTCTCAGAAAACATACAAGTAAAGATACTTTTAGATGTTTAAATGCTATTTGGAGCATTGGGATCACTAGATGAGGGCTTAATGAACTCATTTTTGTGAAAACCTCAATTTCGACCAAAATTGACATTTTCCTCACATTATACTTATAATTCAGAAGACAGAGGACAATACCAATAATAATTCAGAGGACAATACCAGGTGACTGGAATGCACCCTGTGTGTCTGTGTATACGTGCGTGTCTGCTTTTGTTTTGGGACTCTGTGTCTTCCTTTTGTGTCAGTAATATGCAGTGCATGTGTATGTGCATCTGTGTCTTTGCATAAATGTATTACACCCTGATATAAGAGAGAGAGAGAGAGAGAGACCAGTGAGGCAAAGAAAAAGCAGAAATAATTTGCGAGTGACCTATATTTCTTGAATCCTGCTGCCAGACAAATCAGCACAGATGTTCAACAATCCCAACATTCCTAAAAGACTTGCCACCAAAACCAGCACCGTAGCACTCTTTTGGTTGCAATTAATGCAAAACATTGATGTTTTCTTAAAATATCATATTAAAGACTTCCGTTGTGATATCGGCTCAGATGGGGGCTGCTTTTAAAGCGGGAAACAGGCAGCAGTGAATGATTACTCCGTTTTCTAATGGGTGAGCAATAATGATTATACAGAGCACTTTTAGTAGAGCGATTACTTTTGCTTTTAATCTGCTTGCGTGCAGCAAACAGGTGAGTGAGTGCCTCAATAAGTTGACCAGCCTTCGACACAAATGCTACAGCTGTAACATGAATTCTACCAGCTTTGAAATAAACTAGCTACAGTATGTAAGAGAGCGTAAAGACTGCTGTGACAGCGCAGAATGGAATTCATGGTTTCGACTAAAAGATCAGCAAGAAATACCACTTTCTAATTGGAAATTAAACACTGTTACCCACACAATGAGCCTACTTAATCTGAACAACTTCCTCTCAATGAACAAATGTCAATGACTCAACTTTAAATCACCAGTGCTTACTCTTTAAACAAAGGCAATTACTGATTATTAGTAGCACTTCCCAAGGAAACCATCAATTGCTCATACTTGTAGTCCAGACTATAACTAGTCCCACACTGTGATGCGAACATGAATGAAATCTCAAGTTGTGTGGTCTGTTAAGGGGAGGTGTGCTAGTTCTTTGCTAAGAAATCAGATTTATGATTTTCTGGCAGGCAATAAAAAAAAAAAATCACATATCCTAAGATCAGAATATCAAATAAACTAAGGAAGATAAGAACGTCCTAGCAATACCCTAGCAACCACCCAGAAAACACTAGCAACCATTTAGATCATTCTAGCAACAGCATAGCAATAACCTACTATGGTGTGGCTCTATGGAGTTTTGCACAGACTAGCACAACTTTTTGTTTCAGAAATGTATTGTTTGTTTTACATTAATTTTACATAATCTATTTTCAATTTAAATTTAGAAGGAAATTCACCCTATTCAAATGCATCTTAAAGGGTTAGTTCCCCCAAAAATGTAATAACTCACCCTCATGTTGTTTCACACCCGTAAGACCTTCATTCATCTTCAGAACACAAATTAAGATATTTTTGATAAAATCTGATGGCTCAGTGAGGCCTGCATTGCCAGCAAGATCATTAACACTTTCAATGTCCAGAAAACTACTAAAAACATATTTAAAACAGTTCATGTGACTACAGTGGTTCAACCTTAATGTTATGAAGTGACGAGAATACTTTTTGTGCGCCAAAAAAACAAAATAACGACTTTATTCAACAATATCTAGTGATGGGCGATTTCAAAACACTGCTTCATGAAGCTTTGAAGCTTTACAAATCTTTTGTTTCGAATCAGTGGTTCGGAGTGTGAATCAAACTGCCAAAGTCATGTGATTTCAGTGAACGAGGCTTCGTTACGTCATAAGTGTTTCAAAATTTCAATGGTTCACCACTGGGGGGCGTGACTTTGGCAGTTTGATACGCGCTCCGAACCACTGATTCGAAAAAAAAAGATTTGTAAAGCTTCGAAGCTTCATGAAGCAGTGTTTTGAAATCGCCCATCACTAGATATTGTTGAATAAAGTCATTATTTCGTTTTTTTTTTTGGCGCACAAAAACTATTCTCTTCGCTTCATAACATTAAGGTTGAACCACTGTAGTCACATGAACTGTTTTAAATATGTCTTTAGTAGATTTCTGGGCATCTGAAAGTGTTAATTCTCTTGCTGTCAATGGAGGCCTCACTGAGCCATCGGATTTAATGATAAATATCTTAATTTGTGTTCTGAAGATGAATGAAGGTCTTACGGGTGTGGAACGACATGAGGGTGAGTAATTAATGACAGAATTTTCATTTTTGGTTGAACTAACCCTTTAGTTATCTTATTGTGAATTCATGCATTTTCATTTTGTTTTTTACAATATACTTGTTTATCAAAATGTAATAACTGGATCTTCCAGTACAGAAAAAAAGAAAAATTGAATCCAATTACCAAAGATGGTAACTGTAACGAACTTACTGTAAATAACATGGATGAAGTTTGACACAGAGATAAATGAATAAAGCAAGTAGGCTTGAAGTATGAAATGTTGCAAGTAGGCCAGCCACTGGTGTAAACAGAACTTTTGTTTGCCTAGTGAGAATAAACAGAATTAACTTGTAAGACACTGATTGAATCCAGCCTCATTCATGCTTTGTGGAGCCTGTAGCGGGTTGATAGCTCTACAGATTATACAAGCTTACCGCTTGCGTATCAGATCCATAACGCTAAAGTTTCTTCTGAAAAGTCAAATAGAACTGTAGAACATAAATGTGCTTTTGTTAAATAAAAGGTTGGGGTTTTTGTGCCACTAGAAGTGCAAAAATAACGAGTGTCAAACAGGTTTCCTGAACACTCCCTCCTTTTACATTTGGCCAGTCTGACAGATAGTCCCGCCCCAAACTCACTCTCTAGGGCTCCTATTTTAACGATCTAAGCACATGGTCTAAAGCACACGGTGCAGGTGCACTTAGGGTGTGTCTGAATCCACTTTTGCTAGTTTAACGATGGGAAAAATGGTCTGTGCGCCTGGCGCATGGTCTAAAAGTGTTGAACCTAGTCTCTTAATCAGTCATCGGTGTGTTTTGTGCAATAAACCAATCAGAGTCTCATCTCACAATAGCAATCGCTATTTACATGGCGGAATTTGCAAGTGGAAAAACTGAACGCTTCTCTAGCAAGGAAACGGATCTGCTCGTGTGCGAGGTTAAAGCGCGCGAACAGACCATCTACGGGACAAGCCGGATTCCAACAAAGCATTTTTATCTTTATGCACACAATAATAATCTTTTACATTGTAAAAATATTATTTTTAATATTTGGCATGTTTTTGTGCTGCTGCACATCCCTGTGTATGTAATAAGCAGAGTGTACGCACGTTGTGTGCCCGCCTAAAGGCGCATATTACTAACATAAAAAAATATTGCGCCATTGACCAACTGAAACCTGGTCTAAAGTCAATGGCTCAATATTTTTTTGTTATTTAAAGAGCACGTTAGTAATATGCGTACACTCTGCTTATTACATACAGAGGGACGCGCAGCAGCACACAAACATGCAATCTATTTCTCAAAATAGCAATGCGCCAACAATGTACCTGAACGAGACTCCCAAAAAAAAACCGACCCTATAGGTCGTTTTTCAAGCACCTTATATTTACAACCTATATTTACGTTTTAAAGTCATGCGCCCTCTAGCTGGCATAAAAATAATGACAGTGTCGTGTTACATCTGTCGTCATGAAATGACGTATGACTGTCGTTATCAATCAAAATGTGTGTTCATTTAAACACAAAGGGTCTCATTCATGAAACATTCGTAAATATACGAGTAAATATGTGAGTGATTTGCGCATAAAGAGACCTTCCCGAAAACTCTTCTCCTGATTCACAAATACTTCGTAAACGTCAGAAGTGATAGTGAAATGTGTGTGTGTGTTAATGAATTCCAATCAGTCGTAAATGGGACGCGCGTGCACGCTCATTTACCATAAATCCTGCCCATTAAATCCGACTGACAACCATATATGGGCATCATATTATGACACCAAACGAAGGATTTTGGCCATTTTATAGGAAACAATTTCCATAACAATTAAGGGGCCATTAGTTTGCCCAGCCCTATTGAAATCAATTAATTATTTGATTAAAGTGCTCCGTTTGCGGATGCTATTACTGGCTCTCACAATAAAAGTAAAAAGAAAAAACGTATGTAATTACTATATATAATATTTTTTCAAAATGCTGTGTAATGTACCTTATTAAGGTGAATTAAAATGCAGCCTTATTAATGAGATGTTAAACGCACTATTTACGCGTGGCTGGGAGCAGGTGTAGATTTCTTTCGTACCAACTAACATTTGGAAAATACGAACATTTTAATGAATCCGAAAATTTACGCCAGAACCACTTTACACACGATTTACACAAAAATTTGTTCTGCTCGTGTTTCATGAATGAGACCCAATGTGTGGACTTTTCACACCATTTCTCCTATTTCCATTTTTTTATTAACGACTACACCCACCCCATCCCTAAACCTACCCTTAGTGATTTATAGTGCATATAGTTTATGAGCACATGCGTTCCCAGGGATCGAACACACGATCGCATTATCACATGATTGCATATTGTTATTGCAATGCTCTCCCAATTGAGCTACGCGAAACCCGAAATATGATGCAGATAAAAGGGAACAATGCGTTAAAATGAAACTGTCGTTGAGAGGGGCGCAACTTTAGCAAACGCTCCTATTGGTCGGATTTCATTTATTAAAATGAAAGTGTCCTGTTGTCGATAGGGGCGCCAATTTAGTAAACACTCTTATGGGTCGTATTTCAAGGAAGTGACAAACGACCTATATGGTCATATTGGTTGGAGAACATGTTGGCTTAAACACATCTCGTTTTCAGACCAGCATGCCCATGGGCACACAAATGGGCGCAAATGCATTTGCTATTTAAACAACGTGGTACAGGACGTGAAAATGATAACAGCGTTGGGCTGAAACTAGCAAAAAACACTTGAGTTGCGCCTGGCGCCACACTGAAACATTTAAATAAACAGATCAATGTTTTAAAACAGATCAGTACACTTTTCTGGGGGATCAACGTATGAAAGGCTAACTAGTTGTTAGATAAAAGAAGTATAAATGAGTATTTAAACAACATTTAAGGCAATATCTAAAAAATAGTCATTGGTGTTACTTGATGTCATAATAGCAATGCAGTCACTGGTATCACTCTGAAATTGTATTGCTCTCTTTTAAAGGCATAGTTCATCCAAAAAACATTAATTTTTGAAATATCTTCTTTTGTATTCCACAGAAGAAAGCAAGCCATACAGATTTGGTATGACATGAGGATGAGTAAATGACCAAATTTTCATTTTTGGATGAACTATGCCTTTAAAAGAGGAAAATAAAATTGCAGGGTGGATGTATTTATGCAGTTTTTAATTATGGATAAACTGGGCTGATATGTGTGGGTATGTTTAAGTCAGTGTTTCAGATGAGTCATTTGCATTTCATTAAGTGTTTGACATGAAAATATACCTATTTACTAAGTCTTACTTTCAAACACAGGGGAACAGGCAGTACTTTTCCTAGAACCGTTTCCCCTCATGATCCCTGGACCCCACCCTTTAGAAAGGCACCTGACCTCCTCTGTGTTCACTGTGACATTCATTAACTCACAGTAGCAAACTGGCAACCTGTGTGTGATCACTGTTTAGAGGCCAAATCACACACCATGACATTAAGAGCTGAACGCCTCACCTGTTAACATGAGCTACGTTCCCTGACAATAAGGGGAAGCTCATTTGGTGTCAGTGAAATAACCTTTAAGGGAAAAAGTGAGTCAGATTGTTTACATCTGGCAGGTTTCCTCTGGAGGCCACATTTGGGGCTTGCTTAACGAGCAGCGAGGGACTGAGGCTGGAAGGCATCAGAGCGCTGCGGCTCAGGCCTTGACAAGCCCAGTAGTGGTGTTTCAGTCCTGAATGAATCGTTCTTGTTCACTTACATGCACTGACTCATATTTCTGTCTCTTCCTTTAGATGTGACTGCTTTCCTGTCTTAAAGGACTGCTATAGCATAAATGCGTTTGAGTGCAGGTTGTGATAAAGAAGCATTGTATTGGTTTAAACAAATGCACATCACTGAACGAGTGGACTTTGTTAGTCTAAACGAGTAACTTCATTAATTTGAACAAAACGAATGAGAAAGACATCTCAGTCGTGAAAGATAGATCTGCATCTCTTACGTTTAGTTCTGCTTACTAACTGACTGTTGTTTGTTCAGTTTGTCAAGTGAAATAATCTCAATCACAATAAGGAGAGAAAAGTGTGAACAATCTATGAATGTGTGGAATTATAACAACAATTAAAATAATGAATGTAAAATAAATTATCGTACCAAAACTATTATTGTCTTTTTTAAAGTCGGCATGAAACGGAAGTAGCGTATTAGTATTGTGACACATAGGCTAAGTGAAATGGCTTTTCGAACAAGAAAAAATGTAGAGCAGGACTTGATTTTGTCCATCAGAAATTAATTGTGACAGTGACAGGTTATCCCATCCTCATCTTCAGAGATATCATTGTAAGAGCTCATGAATTTAAAAAAATGATGGGCACAGATAAAGCATTTATAATAAATAAATACACAAATATTCCTTATAAAATAGGAATTGTCAATTTTGATTTCATCGTGATTTTAAATCCATGCCCAGCAAAAATGAACTAAAACAAATTAAAGGGTTGATTAAAGATATTGTTGAATAAAGTCATTATTTTTGTTTTTGTGCACAAAAAGTATTCTCAACGCTCCATAAAATTAAGGTTGAACCGCTGCAGTCGTGTCGACTTTTTTTAACAATGTCTTTAGTATCTTTCTTGAAAGTGTTGATTATATTGCGAATCATACCTCTCGGATTTCATCAAAAATATCTTAATTTGTGTTCCGAAGATGAATGAAGGCCTTACGAATTTTCATTTTTTGGGTAAACTAACCCTTTAAATAGGCTCAGCGAATGATTCAATGACTTTCTCGCACACAAAAGAAACTCCATGCTCGACCTACAAACAAGTGAACGAATCTTTTTGTTGAAGATATTCGAGTTCACTGGGATGAATCAAAGTCCCTACCACTATGACCCAGTCAGAGAGACATATTGTGGTTGGAGAAAAGCGGATGATAACCATTGAATCCCCCTCCCTCTTTAATCACAGGCTAATTGTTCCAGTAAGATTTGGCAACCTGGCTTATTAACGCCAATTCGCGCCAGTCGAGTCCAGCCGTTGGTCAGACAGGTCTCGTGCGCATTCCCCCTCCCGCCGGCGCGAAAACTGGAGCAGCAGGATGCCCTCGAGTGATATTCCGTACTACATGTGGTGGCATCGATGTAGCTTTGTGCCACTGCGCCCTGTTTATGCGGAGTTTGAGTTATCACTTACCGCTGTGGGCGCTAAACCATCGGGGCGCGATGTGCAGGGGCAAAGTGTCTGCCAACGACGCCCGGGATCCCAGGTAAAGCATACCGTCCGTGTGGTGCCCCCCGCCAGTTTCTTGGTATCCGTTCCCGTTATGAGCGGGATCCGAGCCAGACCCCCCTCCTGCTCTGTCCGAGTCTGTTCCTCTGGGGGTGTAAAACCCGAAGGGCACCGTGGCGCTGTGATCTATGCCCATCCCCGCTACAGAGCTCACCGAGCGGCTGCGCAGTCCCATCGTGCCACCTGGCCGGTAGTGCCCGAAGTGGGCCGAGGGTGGCACCGCGCTGTCATCTGTCGAGACACCGGGAAAAGCACCCCGGGGCCGCCCCGCCGTGCTCTGTTTGCCCCCCATCCAAAAGTATCTGCTAAAATGGGTGGGGGTGTCGCGGAAAGGGTGTCACGGATCGCCCTGCGGCGCTTCTCGAGCCTCCTTCAAACAAGCGACCAAAACAAGCGCTTAAATCCGCGGTTGTCAAGTCTGACTAAAACAGCTGTGTCTCGCAGACGCAACAGCCCATTTTCCTGGTCGAATCATGGACCTAAAGTCTCAATAATCACCTTAACTCACGAGGGAACAAGGGGGTGATAAAGCCGTTCGCGCGAGCAAAAACGCAACACGTTCTCCGCTTATAAGCAACTGACAGGACAGCCTGCCCAGAATCACCACGCGCAACAACACATCCGCAGTACTTTGAATGCAAAGGCTTTCTCTCTTATTCAAAGAGGAATGACTCAAAATACATCAGTCATGATGCCCGTCCAGTGTATACGTCCAGGTCCGCTCGTCCGTCTGCCTGGAGATTCGGGTCAACGTGTGCCGCTCCCCTGCACGCGCAGATCCGTCCGTGCGCTGCTGCTGCTGCTGCTGCTGGGAGACAATAGAGGCGGTTACTGCGCATACGCGGATTAACAGTGGCGAGATGTGCTGTAAACGCGAGCATGGATTTACAATATCTAGCCCAAACAATCAATTATTAAGAAGTTAACACAGACAACGTCGCGCCAACAAACAGCCGCCTGCTGATCCGAATATGGAGTTAAGGGAGGACAGAGATGTGACCCAGTAACGTTGCCATAACGAAGTTAACACAGAGGCGGCAGACATTATTTAATTTAGGTACTCCTCATGTTTTCATTCAGTTGGAGGCCTAATAAATGCTTCCTAGAGGGAAATGATCTTTCATCTCCATAACGGGGCCAAAAATGCGAGTGTATTAGGTCAACATGCCATGAAATCTCAGGGGAAATTGACATCATAAACCATGTTTAGTTTAAAATGGCACTGATATGTGCATCTTTCTCTATCAGTTTGCATCTTCAAAGTGCTTTATTGCCTTTATTGTCAATTATTTAGTGTTGCATTATCACACACACACATAAGGTATGATAAAATAATCACAATAAATGAAAAATACATAATTGCAATATACAATACAAGCATAACTTCTGGCAAGACAAAGCATCTCTCTCTGTCTGCTGTATTTCTACTCATCGCTCGCAGTAGATCAATTATGCTTATTAATATTTCTGCATTCATACATTATGTATGGACCACATCACTAATATCAAAGTGTGCATTGCATTAAACTTAGTTAAATCTTTTCGAGACATGACCATAACAACCGTAGACACTGCTGTAAATTATTACATTTGCTTCCCCTGAGGCTTTTTAAAATTAGCATAAAATATATGATTATTATATTATTTTCTGCAACTGCTGCCTATCTCTCAATACAACAATATAGTTAAAGTAATCTAATGCGTTCAATGTCATACCATTTTGAGAATATAAATATGATTTATGGTAATCTAAGAATACAGTATGTGAGCAAAAACCATAATTTATGTCTATAAAAAGAAGTAGTATAACAGTACTGAGTCTGTTCTGCAAATTTGGCTGTGATCATAAGATCTGCTTTTTAAACGAAGACAGTGACTTGGTGTTGTCTCTTCATGCATGTATATTTCATATGTTGTGCTGTAAATCAAAGTATGGCATGTATATGAAGATGAAAAGCACCTGATAGATCAAGATAATTATAATATTATTAATTATAATATATTAACTGAGACCTTTAAAGAACAAAAATATTCTATTTAGGAATAGAAACTGACTTATAAACTTTCATTGTGTGTGTCTGCTTATATTGTGTTGTAAACAACTTTTGAATTCACAACAAGATGATAATATAGTTTTGTAATCCTATTTAATGACAGGCCACTGGTAAACCATTGTTTACGTGAGACTATTCTTGTTCTTGTAATGGTATGCAGTAACTGACAGACAGTAGTAATCACTGCAATTACAGACTGTCTCGTGGGTAAATTAAAGAAATAGCGACATCTGATGGCCAAAGTAATAAATGCGCATGATAGTTTTACACATAAGAAGCATTAGGTAAATGTTAATATAAATATTTTTGCTCCTTCTTTTTTCTTTTCATCTTCTTTTCTTTTTGTTTTTCTCTTCTTCTAAAAAGTTTGTTGCTTAGCCTATTAAAACGACTTAAACAGATTCTAAATAAATAAATACAGTAGCAGTACTGTCTCTTCTTTTTAAACTGGCCTGGTATTCTCTTCCTATTTACCATGTTTCAATCAAAGATGCTGCAAATCAAAGAGTAGGCTATTTCAAGAGGATGTGCGTCTTCATCACTCTGTTATCGACTGCTCGGGCCTGTTCGATGCTCCTTCTGCTCTATGCTCTATTACTTCTCATTTGAAGTTGCGCGCCAAATGCTGCTGTTGTTTTGACAAGTTTGTCTCTGTTTTTTATCTTCTGTTTGATTTTGTTTGCTCATTTGTCGTTCAATTATTGTATATAAATAAATGGACGCGCAATCCTACATGCCCATTCCTCCGGGTATTGGAATGGAGGAGAATTTCTTTTCTCTGGATGATATTTTACTCTCTCACGAGCGACTGCCGTGCAGGACGGAGAGCGCGTTCCCGAGACTGGGGTTTCTAGAGAAATCCAGCGAGACCCGCGACATACCGGAGGTATACTAATACATTAATATCACTAATGTATGTTTAAAAACGGTTATAAAAGCTTTTAATCGCTTTTGGAGCACTTTTATGTGCTATGCTATGCAATATAAAGATAACACAACTTTTTGAACTGTTCAAAATGTTTTTGTTTACACTTGTCCCAGATCTTCTGTCTTAAGACAACCTTTATAAAATATAAATTATGTTTAATGTATAATGATTTAAACAAAACGTGAATATGTATTTGTGTAGAAATGATTTTGGCAAATTAGCATTAGTCCCTCAGTTAGCATAATGGCATAATTTCCCCCATGATCAACATTTTTGCATCAACAAAGTTTTTTTTCGTATTTTAGTGCATTTTACCAAGGAGACAACACTGTCAGTAAAGAGCATTCAAGAAAGCTAAATAAATAATAAAAAGCAAAAGTGTTCAGAATAGTTTTATTGGGCATCATTTCCAAACAATCTAATTTTGTCAAATTGTGCATAAAGAGTGAAATGTCTGTTTAATACATAAAATGCAGCTATGAAATTAGCCTTAAGGGATAAGGACAAGATGTTTAATTAGAAAAAAAAGATAATTTCCATAACTGTCATTTCCACTACAAAAAATTATTAAACATTACATTATTTGAGATGTATGGAAGAGGATTAGGGCCAAACAATAATAAAAAAAAATAAAACCATCTCGAGATTAAAGTTGTTAAATTTCGAGAAAAAGTCAAAATAAAATGTTGAGAATAAACTCATTAAATTACGAGAAAATACTCATTAAATTTCGAGAAAAAAGTCAAGATAAAATGTTGAGAATAAACTCGTTAAATTACGAGAAAATACTCATTAAATTTCGAGAAAAAAGTCTAGATAAAATGTAGAGAATAAAGTCATTAAATTACGAGAAAAAACTCGTTAAATTACAAGAACAAATTCGTTAAATTATGAGGAAATTGTTGTTAAATTTCGAGAAAAAAGTCGAGATAAAATGTTGAGAATAAACTCATTAAATTATGAGAATAAAGTCATTAAATTACGAGAAAAAAGTCGTTTAATTATGAGAACAAATTCGTAATTTAATGAATTTGTTCTCGCAATTTAACGACTTTTATTCTCATAATTTAATGACTTTATTCTCAACATTTTATCTCGACTTTTTTCTTGAAATTTAACAAGTTTTTTCTCGAAATTTAACAACTTCAATCTCGAGATGGTTTTATTTTTTATTATTGCTTGGCCCTAATCCTCTTCCGTAGTGATGTGAAATGGCACTGTGGAAATATTCATGACCAAAATAATAGTGTTACCACTAAACTAATAAAAATAAGTTCTAGGTTTAATTGTAGTTGTGAAGTAATCAATTTATATTATTTGCAAATAATACTTTATTTTAAAATATGCACACTTTGACTTTTATTTGTATGACTATGTTGAAAGTGCAGTTATCACATGAATCATGTAAATGATTGCATATTTTCAATTAAAAATTACGAAATTTGATTAAAAAAAAAAAAGAAAAGTAGTTTGCATCACTGGATATTCCTGTCAGTCATTTAACATTTCTATCATGAAATAGTTGTCAAATATTACATTTTTAGCTCGCATCTTACCATGCTTTCTTCCACTGTTAAAACTATTAAAGTGCTACGTTGGAATTCACTCTCGTCTTCTTTGAACAGTAAATCCCGCCTTTTTTATTGGCCATCTCAATCATTTTGACATTGATGAGCGCTGTTTGACCAGCCTAAAACTTAAAACTTTGTGTCATCCTAACAACAAACAGAGTGGTGTATAATGGAGTGCAGCAGAGTGGCGTCATGTTAAATATTAGGTCCTCCAAATGTCTATGATGGTTACGGCCCTGACCACATTATATTTGTATGGTGGTTTAATGGCGTCATCATATGAGAAGAAAGTTCTGTCTTTTCACAGATTTATTCTTGTGTTTGTACATTTCAGGGCACAAAGATGGAGATGCCACTCTGGCTGGCCAAGGGCCTGTATGAAAGGAAGAGGCGAGTGCTGTCTGTGGAGCTGCCAAAGGTGTATCGTGAAGGCTGGAGAACAGTTTTCGGGGCGGATCCCGCTGTTGTAGACCTGCACAAAATGGGGCCGTATTACTATGGTTTAGGCTCCCAGATGCTGCATTTTGACAGCCCAGAAAACACAGAGATCGCTAATACTATCCTTCAGGTGAGCATGTCAAGATAGATAGTCATAAAACGATAAAATATGACTGTAAAGAGCAAGCAAATGCGAGGTAAATCATCTTTAAATGCTAACTGTACAAGATATTGTGATGAGTTTACTATGTACTTAAACATAGTTGGTCATGGGTAGTTGTTGTTTAGTTCACCCAAAAATTAAAATTGTCATTAATTACTCACCCTCATGTCGTTCCACACCGTAATACCTTCTGTCATCTTCAGAACACAAATTAAGATATTTTTGATGAAATTTAAGAGGTATATGACTCGTTCATAGACAGCAATATAATCAAACACTTTCAAGGTCCAGAAAAGTATGTAACACAAACGAAAATCATGTCATGCGGACGGTGCACGAACGCGGACAGCCGAAGTATACCCGGGGCTGTGCGCAGGTGATTCAGTAAGCACGGTGAGTGCTTCAGTGTTTATGTATGAATATCGGCTCAGTATTGGCCAAAGATGATCATGTGAGCAACCAATAATTAGTCGGCATTCTGACGTAGAACCTGGAAGCACTTGATGTAAACAACATATGAGAATGACAATGAAGAGAAGATATTGTTGAATAAAGTTTTTTTGTGCGCAAAAAAAAAAAAGTATTATTGTTGCTTCATAAAATTAAGGTTGAACCACTGTAGTCACCTTGACGGTTTTAACAATGTCTTTAGTACCTTTCTGGACCTTGAAAGTGGTGATTATATTGTTGTCTATGGACGAGTCATATACCTCTCGGATTTCATCAAAAATATCTTAATTTGTATTCTGAAGATGAATGAAGGTCTTGCGGGTTTGGAACGACATGAGGGCGAGTAATTAATGACAGAAATTTCATATTTGGGTGAACTAAGCCTTTAAGGTTTGCAACTTCACATGCTAAAATTATGTCAGTTAAACATCTGAGAGACATGCATACATTACTGATCTGCTATTTCTTACCTCAACCAGTAGAGGGAGCAATATGTTTAGAATCATTACTAGCACTGACCAGTTGCTGGGCAGACTGGTATGGCCGGTTTAATAGGAAGTACAAATCCGTAGTGTTAAATCCGTGAATGCAATTAAAGCTCCATGTTAATTAGTTAATGGAAAGTAAATGGCTTTATTTAGGACTTTAAATGTCTGCTGCATAGTTATTACGGTTGGTACTGTATGTTGGTTATGGCAATACAACAAGCAGCTTTAAACATTAAGAATATGGCTGAATTCCTTTATTACATGTGTAAAATTGCAAATGCAAAATGATTTTTAGTGTTTAAACAACTTAAACCTTGTGAGAAATGGTGGATTGCACCATTAAGTCTACTTATTTTGATAATTTCTAGTGATGAATTTATTACATTTTAGGAATTATATTTTGCTGTGTGTTTATTGGTATAACTGATAAGAAACATTTAGACCTCTTTATTATTTTACACTAACTCTCCCTGCATCCTCTAAGGATGTATAATTGTGCCTCCATATTATCTGTATACTGTCCCCATCTCTCTTATCAGACCTTCATTGGTCGTTTCCGTCGGACCATGGACTCATCCCAGAATGCCTACAACGAGGACACATCAGCACTGGTGGAGCGATTGGATTGCTTAGAGAGGAGCTTGTTTAAGGCAGGCCAGAGTGGACTAAACAGTTTCCAAATGTGGGAAAAAGGCCGGTCCTCTCACCTCACTGCCTCTAGTCTAGTTATCAACTACAGAAAGAGGAAAATTACAGACCTACAGGCCTGAAAGTCCAAAAGATTGTAAAAAAGGTACAAGCAGACTTCTTGTGAATGTGTGAGAAAGTGGGTTGTGTGTATGTTTCTTATTGAGAGACTTGTGTTAAACTTTCTGTGAACTTTTTACTGTAATATTTCTGTGTATAAACATTATTTCAATTTAGTTATGGTCAATAAATCAATTTATTCTGTTTCTTTTACTTTTTTGAAACTTCATATAGTCAAACCAAAAATTATTCAGATATTTTTTACATATTTTTACTAGTGGGTGCAGGACACTATAGTTCATTTATGTAAGTGAGGATAGAAAAATAAAGTAAACTGTGGCATATTTTACCCAAACATTCTTCATACAGTGGACTACCAGTAAAACTGATAAAAATTTGGAACCAAAAATTATTCAGACACTTTGACCTGACCATGTTTTTCAATTATTCTGAAATAATTAAGATAAATTTATTTGGACAATTTAACTCTGAGATCGTCATATTTTATTACCATTTACTTAAACTAAAGTGAATAAACTAATAATGAATGAAATGTTCAAGGTGTCTGAATAAATTTTGGTTTGACTGTAATATATATATATCCCCCCCCCCCCGAGAGATGTGGTGCTTTAACAGCTCAATCTGTGTTATTTCCGGTGTTTAGACTGAAACATAAATAATTAACATTAATGCATTTATGCTCTTATATAAAGGGTGCTTGTTTCTGATAATCCATGAGTTCTTACATTTAGAATATTGGAGGTGACATTTGTATGCGTCACCAGGTTGTTTGTGAGTATGTGTGTGCGAACAAGCCTTACTTGCGTCAGTCAACACAAGGACAAATCAAATCTCTGGACGTCTTCACATCTCTGTGCCCTTTTCTCTCCCCTCACTTCTTAAAACACCAAGTTAACCTATCCTTAAGATCTTATATATTATTTGAATATGTAAGTATATTCAAATGCTCTTTTCTGCAGTATAAGTCTTCAAATGTCTTGGTCTTCTTGTTTTAATGAGCATGTTTATGAATACAGAGTCCCAGCTGCTTGTTCATGTGTAAAATGTGGGTCAGCTGATGAGGATGATCTCATCCGTGATTTTGGAATGGAAGTTATTGATATATCCCTCTGGGATGGTCATATCGACCTTGTTATCTCTGCAACCTCAGCTGAGTTGGTTTGGGTAGGGCAGCAGGGATTTATTGACTTTGAAAGGTCTAAACTAAACAAAAGTCACTCTTGAAGTTACATCATTTGGTGGCTTGATTACAAATAGGGCCAGGACCTTATTGAATAAAACACTATTCAGACATTAAAGTAAAATTGTTAAAAAAAAATCCTAGGTTACCGTTCCATGGCCTCATAGTGAATGGTGTAGTTTTTCCACCATGACCCATGCTGGGTCTCCTAGAACACTGCCATTTCTTGTTGTTGCTCAATGAATCACTCCTGACCTGGATTCACAGTGTGGCTTTTCTGGCATGAGCTAGTGATGTACTGTTCCTCTTAAGAATCATGATCATGGAGCTGACCCAACTACTGCCACATAACCCTGGTAATAGTCTCTGTTTTTTGTTAAGAATCTGTGACCGTGGCATTTATGGCTAACTTATTTACAGTGCATGCCAGACATTTTTCGAAGTGCAGACACTTAGGCTATAATATTTTATGAAGATGTAGTCCAGTGTTCAGTGTCAGAAAACAGCAGTTACTGACCAAACTGAGCCCTTTCACAGAATTTGTAAAGCAAGCACAATGTATCCACAGTAGCATCATCTCTGTAGCAACGCTGCATATTTTGAGTAGACTGTGGTGCTAGAACTTGTCACTGTGCCTTTAGATTTGCATGTGCACCCAAAAAGTGAAACATCATTTTACAAAAACATTGATGTCACAATCCCTTCCTCTCTCAAGAGTCCTCTTATTCACTGCAGAATTATTCATGTTTTTTTAACTGTATGAGAATCCTGCAAAAGATTTGAGATCCCATCTGTCCTTAGCTGACTGTGTCGCATCTCTTTTTAACTGAGTTGGAGGAAAAGTATCCACTAGTATTCCCATGTCTGTCTTTTGAGCTTTTCAATGTCTTTTAGCTGTTTCAGTGAGATGATTTTCAGACCTTCTCATTTGAAAAGAACAGACACGACTTGAAGGCTTATAAGAGGCAAAAGAGTGAGAGATGGAGAGAGAAACAGAGGTGTCAGGATTAGCCGTATCTAAGCTAACGCCCCCACACAGCTCTTCAGATGTGGCTAATCTCTCCCCGACTGGGTTTGCATTCACTCTGAAACACCGGCTCAAACAAGCCTGTGCACTATAGCAAGTGGGAGGTTGAGAACAGTGTTTTATCCCCCCCCCCCCCCCCCCCTTTTTTTCTTCTTCTTCTTTTTTTTAATTTTTTGAACCTGTGAAATGAGGAGCCAAAGTCCCCTCATTTTTTCTAGCTTTCTTTTGTACTACCTGTTGCTAGCCTATTTATTAATAATGACTTTTCAAACCATTAGTCATCAGATTTTAAACACAACAGGTGCAGTTGTGTGGCTTTAAATAAGCTGAGCGGTTGCTAAAATCCAGCTCATCTACATCATCCTTTTGAGTTTTAGAATCCAACACGAATGAAAATGTGGATGTTCAAACATGTGAGTTGCTTACTTTTTCTAAATGTTTCTGTTTGATCTCATATTTCTTAATATATCTTTACTGTCAATTTTCTAATATATATATATATATTTTTTTTTTTACTAGGCACTGCCTTCCTTGCCTCTTCGGACAAAATGCCCCCTCATGGAAACTGTTGATGTTGGAATTGTTGGAATGGATATTAAGGTGTTGGAAGATATCACGCTTCCCCTTCTAATCTACCTGCAGTGCCTCATTCGTCTGTTTTATTTGCAGTATTTTAGAGATCCAGTTGCCCTTTTCACTGTAGATTGTAGATTGAGCATTTATAAAAGCATTTATTTTGCTGTATTTTTATCTTTCTCTTGCCACCTCTCTCCTTACCTTGTTTCCCATTCTCTCTATCAGTGTCAGACGATGCCAGTTTGATGGACAAGTGTTTTCAGGCTGATGAGAAAAAACATCCATAAATATCAGAGTCGAGTGACCTGTTATGTTTCGTTCCTGCTATAATGGAGGGATGAGTCATAGCTCAGCTGTCTATCTCTCATGTTCTTTTTCTTCTTCATTCGAGTGGCACATGACCACATATAAGAAGCATCATGTTTCAGACAGAATCCAATTTATATTTAAGCATGTGCTGAGACAAACTGCACTGTAACAAGCCAACAACCTACATCTTGTGCAACCACACACATTCTCTTTAGAGGAAGTTACAGTATACTTTTGTTTTTTTTCAAGGTGGTGCGTCATAGTGACAGGACTAGTAACCAGATGGTTGCTGTTTCAATCTCTTAACGCCACATTCACACAGGGCATCGGCGTCAACGCTTCTTCACTTTGAATGGGTGACGTCATGCGTTGCCGAACTGAATTGTGGGTTCCGTCGCGTCGCTTCACTCGCGTTGCTCATGGCAGATGTTGAAGATTTCTCAACTTTCAGGCGCCAACACAGGTGTCAGCCAATCAGATCACAGATGCTAGCCAACTGCGTTGATGCAACACAGAAAAATAATGTGATTAGCTGTTGTACCATGATGGTTGCGTCAGCTCAAGCTTTAGACATGCCCTCCATCAAGCGTTGATGCCGACGCCCCGTGTGAATGCAGCGTAAGTAGTCAACCATGAGCTGCCATCATTGTGTCCTTGAGCAAGGCCTGATACAATATAGTAAGTGTATCCCTCACCTTTTTCCTTCAATCATGTGGTAAGTCAAATAATATAAAGCATTCTTATGTTGCAGACAATCTGGATTCAAGCATGTGCTGAGACAAATTGAGTCTACATGGGATTCAACAACAAGGTGGTGATTGTTGGCACATCAAGTATCAGTTCCTAAAAAGCAACTCATATCACACTTAAAACAAAGTTGATTCACTGTCATCAGTGCAAAAATAGGGTGTAAATAGAAAATTTTGATGCAGTGTGTAGACCTAAGTTTAATACTGAAATTGTCTCTTTATATAATCAATTGCAGACACCATAATTGTAATCTCATTCATTTATTTCCATTTATTTTGCAGCCCTATGTGCAAATGAAAACCACAAGTCAACCTAAAGTATGTCAACTGTAATGAACGTTGTCTGGATTTGTTGCCTATTATCATACTTAAGGTACTTTTGCCCCCTGTCCACATTAAGGAAATGAGAATTCAAAAGGTAAAAAAAGCAAAAAATAAAACACTTAAGTTACTGAACCAGAAGGCCAGTGATCAACATCTGCATGGCCCTCTTGACACTCTTAATTGTGATGTCTTTCCTTCAGACAGAGATGCACTGACACTCTCCACACTGCATTGGGACAACTGTTTTGCCTCCTTGATAGTACATGCCTTGAGTATGTCTTGCTTACCAATGAGCAGATTAAAGTTGTCACATTGGCACAGGTACAGACAAACAAACCTCAGATAAACAAAAGACTCGAAACGTGCTTCGCCTATCAGATGTGGTCCTCACTGCTGCCAGGTTTCTCCCAATTCGCCACTTCAAACCTGGCTATAGTCCATCTACTGTTCTAGACCTTTCCAAAAAAGGCGACTGACCTATTTCTCCTTATCGCAGAGCTTATATAAGGACAAATAAGGGTTAATTAGCCTGCAAGACTGTGAGCCAAGAATGTGTGACTGTCTTTAATTTTGCAACAAACAATGAAACAGAGAGGAATGTACACTGTGCTACACTGTTGTGTATAGTAAGTGGTGATAACTTGCCCATAATTCCTAATGAAGGTAAACATATTCACTCAAGGCTGGTTTGAGCTTGTGTATTAACATTTTTTTTTGAAGAGTGGAAAGCAGCCTTCAGCAAAGAATATGTCAGACTGAAGCATAATGCGAGTTGACATCTCTCATTCAGTCAACTCAACAAGTGTGCTAAAATACTGTAGGCTTGCTTTAACATCTCTCAGATATTGACAGGAGGCTGCCATGGTCGAATAAAATCTATCAGAACATTTTTGATTTGATTTTATATTATTAAAATGGTATAAGTAGAAACAATAGAGTAGTGAGTTGGCATGTTCACCTTTTTCCCCATTTTTTCAACTGTGCCCACAAGATATTGTGAAATGTTATTTAGATGGCTGATTGTGGCTCCATAGTGGGTTATATGGACTATTCGACAGCAAAAGACCTTCAAAATTACCAGGGAAATGTTTTATAGCCTTTTCAAAATTGCTGACAATACCCAGAAGCTACTGGCTGAGTCATACTAGTCATGGGCAGCAAGATCTTTCTTGGTTACTGCATTGAAGAATTTTAAAGACAGTGAGACCGCAAGGGGAGACAAGACATGCTGCAGTTTTTCCATTCTTTAGATGTGATCTTGAGGATATTGATTTGCTATTCAGTGCTCTTGGTGTCTTGCAAATGACATGCAGCTATCACCCTCAATGTCATCTTTATCAGTATCATCATTGTAAACATTACCACCACCACCACAAACATTTATATTTTTTTGCGTCAAAAAAAAGGAGTCAGGACATTCAGCTACTTTGAATGACCATTAATTAAAAAAGATTTTGTTTCTTGTAGGTACAATATCTACCAATAGGACTGGCTAACCGGACCAAGCCTTGAACCCTTCACTACCCTATACAACGAGATAAGCCAATTGTAACAGCATTTGCCTATAGAAATATGGTAGCAAAAACTGACCTTTACCAATTACCAAGATTTAGAGAGGATGAAAAATAGGCTGAAATACAACCAAATTGACTATCATTAGAAGTAGTCCTCAGGGGAAAAAAGTAAATTGCTATAAAAGAGTACAAAGAAGAAAACAGTGCTCTTTACCAACATGTGCATGGGCGTATGTGTCTGTGTCTTCGAATCATGCTGTGATAAGTAAATGTGTGGGTTTGTTATGGCAGTGTTTGGGTGGGTATATGAGTATGTACTTTTAATCTCCTGGGGGAACAGTTTCTAGTAAAAACTGACTTGATAAAAGCTCATGCTGCCAAATTCATGCCTTCTTGCTAAAGTGTAAGAATTGCGTGTACAGAGCTGTTACTTGTGGTCTAATTGGACAGCCTTTCATCCTAAGCCTCCAGGCTTTACTCAATATCCCTGTCTCACTGTTTTTTTTTTTCTCCTCTCTGTCTCCTTGATTCCATCCTTCCTGTCTGCCCTTCGCTCTTCCTTCAGTCCTCTCCTGTATCAAATTTCTTATCTCTCTGTCTCTCTCCTGTGTGTCCCTCTCTGTGATTGCTCTTTCTCTCTCACTCCCTCTATCTTGCTCTCATCTGTTGGTATGGCTCAGGCTGCATCATCCAAGAGGACACGTGTTCTCTGTTTATTATAGAGCAAAAGAAGGGAGGGGGAGAGTGAGCGAACGAGGGAGGGTGGAACAGAGGTAGAGAGATTCACACAGCATAGCCCTCACAGGGTAGACAGCATCGCTCTCAAACACACTCACAAGCAAACAAAAAGAGAGGCTAAACACATCAAAATCCTTTAAGACGACAACAGGAACCCAGTCCTTAAACAAAGGTAAGAAAGATCTCCTTAGTCATTGCGGTGATTGTTGTAGAAAGGTGCAAATTAGAAAGATAATTCAAGAGAACTAGAAGACATCTGCTGTTAGGTTAAGTTGACTGCTTGGTTGTTTCGATGCGAGGTGTTTGAAGATGTGGCAGATCCACAGAGCAGATCAAAAAGTGCCTCAACAATGGGCCTTGAGGGACTCCACCTCAAGAGAAACAGAGTCCCTGCTGAGAGTATTCAAGTGCTTGTGTCATAAGCTACGCTTCATAGTTCCAGCCTCTGCATTGGCGTCAATGGGTGGTCGACAGGTTAAATTTATTAACCCCGCAAAATAACTGCGTCAGACAGGGAAGCTTTGCCAAAAAAAAGCAAGCCAGTGGCAGTCCATCCAGACCACCCCTTAAATTCAGGGTAAGTCTATTAACAGGTGTCCTTTTCCCTTCATTGGAGTAATGCTATCTGCTATGGTGCTGAGATGTATCCGGGTCTGTGTAATAACAGATAAGCGCAGCTTTTGTTTTCTTAATCTCAATAACACTTCACAGAATATCAGACGCCAGTGTACCTGGTTGGGTGCCAGCTAGCATTGGGAGGCCAGGAGGGCTGTGAAACTTTCCAGGCTGGATAAACTGACTTATCACAAGCCTTGACGCTTTTAGCTTTAAAGGGGTGATGGATGATGTTGTTAGAATGTGCCTTAAGATGAGAATATTTATGTTGGGAATGGCAACTGCCACACCTTTGGTTGACAACATAGCATGAAGATGAAATGCATATTATCTATGTAACTCAAAGGTTGGTGGAAATGCAAGGAGGTAGTTTAACTACTAATGTATGTGATCATTAAAGCTGCAAAGATGAATCATAAGTGGCATGTTTTTTTAAACAAGTGAAGAGAGTGTTTTTTTTTTTTTTTTTTTTTTTTTTTTTTAAATCTTTTAAGTAATATACTATTTACTTCAATTTACTCCCCCCCCCCTGAAGACTACTTCTAATAATATTGGCATTACTGATGCAACTTCATGCAAGGCTGTTTTTTTTTTTTTTTTTGTTACGTATCCCTGCAAGACAACGAGATGCCCCCATTTCTACATTACATAACAATGCAACAGACGCCTTGAAAACTTTTCTCTCTCACTCTTACAAAACCTATACCTCCTCAAAGCCTTCCCTGCTAAAAAAGTTGTACTGTTCTCCACTGAGCATTTAAAAAGATTTTTTTCAATAAACTGCTTGTTAGCTTTACTCTAATAGAAGCTCCTGGCTTGAGATTTATATAAAGAATGTCATTTATAGAGGACTTTTAAAAAAGCCTGGAACTTTTTCAATAAAACATATCTTTGAAAGAGGCATGCCCTGGAACAAGTTTACATTTTGGTGTACAGGGCTCAGATGGGTCTTCCTGAATATCTGAGATTTTTCTGAATACCAAATATTGTGTGTAGCTGAATTACAAATGGATCTTGTTTTGTACTGATAGATGGGGCCCGGATTGTTCTGGAACTTTCCGTCCAAGACTAGCTGCACGGTTCCACAGAGCCTGCTGCAGACAATGTACGTAGTTCCGCCTACGTTGTAG
Source organism: Ancherythroculter nigrocauda (assembly GCA_036281575.1). Lineage (NCBI taxonomy): Eukaryota > Metazoa > Chordata > Actinopteri > Cypriniformes > Xenocyprididae > Ancherythroculter > Ancherythroculter nigrocauda. The sequence continues at coordinate 23,867 of VTFQ01000673.1, forward strand.
CCTTTCTTTTCCGTTTTTATAGCATCCATCCCTTCATTTTTTGTTTGTCTCTTTGCTTGTGAATTCCATGGCCCGTTGCTGTGTCTGACCATCTTGATTTGTCGACCAATCACTGGGCAATGGCCAAACAAGGTCAAGTGTCAGTAACCATCATTACTCAGCACTAGATCATTACTCATAATTCACTGGCCAATAGCTGTTGATTGTTCCAGCCTTGAGTCTGTTACCAATCCGTTCATGTAGGTTTATGTGTCCAAGCTGATTTAAAGTAAAAAGATTAATGTTATCATTTAGGTCTTACATCTACTATATATAGGGATCTGAATTATGAGGTTTTGAATGTCTTACAATCAGTCGTTGCTTGAACTACGTGTTATTTGATAATGAAAATAAATGGCAATATATGTTGCCTTCAGAGATGTGTATTGACCTTGATATCCATTGTTTTGTTTTGGTGGCTTTGGTACTTTGGATGTTTTTCTGTTGAAAAGGGTTCTGAAAAACTTTAATGGCCTTCTGCAGTCCTTGACCTCCAGTGCCCTCAATGTAGCTTATAATAAACTGAGCCACATGATATCAATTTCATGTTAATGAACTACAATAAATGAGAAATCTCCATGAATAATTTGACTGCACATGAGTGAAGAAAGCCATTACGGTTTTGATTGTATTATATTCTGACCTAAATAGGTGTGCAGCTGTGATAAAAGCCCAGGCCGAATCAAAAAATTGCTTCATGAAAGCTTTTAGATGCAGGCTATTTATCAAAATGGAACCATTAATCTTTAAAGGATAATGCACCTAACATCCCTGGATTCGTTTCCTACTGATCCATACAATAGAAACCTGTTTTAAGGAAAGGTTCAGCCAGCTTACTGTACTTTTGGCCAAGGTAAAACAGCCTTATTGAGGACCACATACCAACTCGCCTTCTGTCTGCCTGGCTTAGAGGACTAGGCAGCTCCAGACAAGAGGCAGTGTGAGGGATTGGAAACATAGTTAATTCTGGTGGTACAACACTATCAGGGCAGAGAGCTGTTATTGACCCTTCAGAATCCCACTGGAGGTGTGAAGTGAGCTCTCTGAGGGGCAGAGATTACAACGAGTTTTTGTGAATTCCACAGCTGCTTTTTATCTCAAGTTTAATACAAAAAAAAAATTCTGTATTTGTCTAATGAACTAGGGCAGTGGTTCTCAAATTGGGCGTGGCAAGACCAAGGGATAGTGTATAGTCAGCTTCAAGACGAGTAAATTTGACGAGGCATATCTCACTTTCAGATTCACCAGTACAACGGTGGGTGATGAAGAGACCACGGTGTATTGTGTGTCTCCAAATATTAGCTCTGGCTCTTCCAAATACTCGGACTGAAGCTGAACAAGTTAAGATGCCACTTAAAGACTTCACATCACAAACACAAAGAGAAGCACATTGAAGTTGTAGTACTGTATTAATTACAATGTTTCAAATAAATTCTAAATACTTTTGCAAGCAAGGTCATGTCTGATAGTGTCTTTATGTGGGTGCAGGCATACTCATCAAAGAGTACTGAAAAAATAATGGTTTCTGTAAAAACTTTAAACAAATGTTTCTTGAGCAGCATATCAGCATATTAGAATGATTTCTGAAGAAGCATAAGACATTTTAAAAGCATTAAAATCTCATGTCTGAGAGTGTCTTTATGTGGGTGCATGTAGGTGGGGGGGCTTGAAAAAACAAAGTTCTGTCATGAAACTAGATAGCACAGGCTGATAGGTCCTTAACTCAATCTGCCTGCAATCACATCATTCTCTATAGGGCACAGTTGATTGGTTCCTGCTGTATTAGTAGCCAATGAGCTCACTGCTCAACCTTCAAATACTCGGTCAGCATTTGCTGTAGAAGTTGCAGCACACTTTCAGAATACCCTCCACCTTCCCCAGCTCCACCTGTATAGATCTGCTATGGGTAATTCATGTGTGCCATACTGTACAGCAGCAGCAAGTTGTGTATATATTGGCAGTAGCGAGTCCCGCCAAGACCAAACATATGAACCTTGTCATATCCATCTATTAAGATACCAAACACTCAGAGAGTTGTCATGCCTGAAAAATAATTTTCTCTACAAAAGAGTGGCCTGACAGAAAAAGTTTGGGAACCACTGGACTCGCATGTGCATTTGTATTTGATTGTAAATTTCCTGGAACTTTCTATTTAGTGTATAAGGGTTATGTGAGCTTGTTGTGTTTTTATGCCCATCTTTTCTGTTGATGCTTAACCTGTCTCGTCTTCCATCTCCCTCTACATTTTACCATATAAAGTGGTTCCTTTTAAGGATCTTGGACTTGAGTGAAATATATACACATTAGAACAGATCATTCATTTAATAAAAACACAAAGAAAACTAACTTAGCAATGACGCCAAGTTAGTTTTTTTTTCATCAATACTTTATTATAATTTTCTTACGAGCACAGTTACAAGCAGTAACAAAAGTTTTGACTGACTTAATTCATTATGAGCAACATAACTGATAACAATTATAAAAGCCAAGTTAGTTTTTAGTGGGCGTAAAAGGAGGATAGTTTATTTGCCAACAAGTTCTGATTTCTCCCACATTTCTCCACATTGACATAAATTAAATAATTTATTTTTATTTCCTGGTATATTTGATTCTGCCAGCATGTGGGTGGTACTTAGCACTCTCTACACCTTGCTTAAGCAGCCATGTTCTTTCTATTTACCTCGACATTGGTAGCATCCAAAAGGCTAATTAAAACTTTGATCACTTGTATAACCTAATAGCGATGCCAATGAGACTGTATTGCTCAGCTTCTTGACAGCTTTGTGCCAAGATTAGTCACCCGTTTTGCGTTCAGAGAATGCCTTTAGAACTCCGTCCAACATAGATTTAGTTGTAATCGTTTTTTTGTGCACAGCATAAACACACATTGTCCTAACCCAGTTTCCAAGTATTGACTGGGATTCTGTATATCAGGTCAGACCCTTGCCTTTGAGCAGATTTATTGATTTGGTGTCTGACAGAATACTCTTCCACTGGTCTTTCCGTTGTCATATTCCCTCATGCACACTTTTTTTGTCACTGGGCAGGTTCATATGCCAGCCCAGTCGTCTGCTCAAGCTCACTCAATATGTGAAGTCTTTCTAGATCAATGACCAATATGCTCTAAACGTGTCTGAGAGTGACCAGATTATCTTAGTGATTCCAAACTTCTATTTTCTTTTCTAGTATTGCAGTTAGGACTAGTAGTGAAGCTTTTGAAAATGCAAAATAAGGAAAGTAAAGGTTATCCAACTCCCTGAAGATTGCAGGGGCGTCTACTGGCATTACTAGAGGTTACCATGGCAACACTGACGGGGTACAGAACCCACAAAAAAACAAATTTGACTACAGGTTGATTTTTGACATGAATGTATTTATTAGTTCCTTGTACTGTAATTTTTAGTACAGGATAACACTAATGTTGTTGACCCATAGAAAATGTGACTTTTAAATATTATAGGCCTAAATTATATATGAAAAATGTGTGAAAAAAAGAGGTGAATAAGGGACCTAAGCCATAGTGACCGGAATAGCATAGAGACTTGGAGGTGGGCTTTGTTGACTTAAGCTAGTTAACAACCAAATGCGACACGCTAGAAAACACTTAGCGACCACATAACAATGGTGGTTGCGTGGAGCCACTGGCAAACAGCACTCATGTTCTCTTTAGAAAGAGTTAAAATGTAGCTCTATTATAGTATACCAAAACAGAGTGCTAATGATTATAATAATGATCTGAGAAAGGTCAGTACATGTGGGGGAGGAGGGAAGATGAGATGGATCTATGTAGAGATTGTGACAGAGAGGAAGGGAGGGAGAAAGAGAGGCCAATTGAGAGTATTGTGGTCATGTCTAGACCTTGTTATAATCACATCATGGGAGGTGTTATGCAACCAAAATAATCATTCCCTGCAGGGCTTTGAATCATTCTATCCGATCACATCCAAGGGTTTGATTTACACTGGCCATGATTTGAGATTCATGCAGCTCTGTGCACTGACAGGAAATAAGAGTGGAATGACTTTTCTGTTGGCTTGAAGTGTTCTGAATTAAACTCAGTTATTGTTCGACGCTTATGAGAATGATACGTCAAAGTGTTCTGTCATCTCTTGGGTAAAGGTGGCAATAATCTGCACTAATATTTGGATTAGGTTGTTTTTTCTTTTCTCATGTTCTTGTTTATGAGAGACTCATAGCACGTGTGTTTATAAGGTTGGCAAGAAGGTTAGATGTTAAGAAATGCTACTGTGTTAACGACTGTTGCTTAGCCTACATGTTTATGCTAGCGATATTTCCATTAAGGTTGTAAGTGAAGCCATTCTTCATAATCTTCATCTATGTGTTTGCAGAATTATTAGAGACCAATAAGTTAGCACTAGACTGTGGAGGTGTTTGTTTTAGCTTAGCATTGTGTTATTGAAATATCAACTGACACTGACAGAGCTCCCATGAGCCGACAACCCTCAGCTACACAGCTGGAATTTAATAAGTACCAAATGGAAAAGTACATTGACTCATCCATCAACAGATATCTTGAGACAACCTGTGAGCTAGTGTCACAATTGGCCATGTGTTCCTGGTGACTGACAAGTTTGTACCTTTTCGTATCATCCTGAACCTAACCACCAAACAACATTCAAGCCATGTTCACAAAGCCACCTCATTTTAAGTCCACAAAACTCCATACTCACATGTAGTTTTATATTGTTTGGAGCCAGATTAGTACCCCTGCTAAAAGAATGCAGTTAAAACCAACTTCTAGCTGGTTTTACATGTGGTGTGTCTCAATCCGCACCCTAGTTCAGTATTAAGTACACTGCCCAGGCAGGCATCCATTTTTAGGATGTTGCAATGTACTTAAACATTGACTCCCTTGAAATTACCAGTGAGCTAAGCTGCTCAGGAAATTATGAAAAATGTTGTCTTCTTCAGTTCAAGCCATCAGAATAATGATGTTGCTGATATGATTTAATATATGATATCATAATCATGTTGTGTGTAATTGAGTCATTAGTATCCTAATGCTTATTGGATCAAGGTCCTTGCTAGTGCCTAAATGCTTGTGTTTATAGATGTTTTCCATAGAGAACTAGGGAGTGGAAAGAGACACATGGTTACTAGCTGGTCCAAGCAAGCTGGTGTAGGTGTTTAGTTCTCCTGCCACACAGTTGGTCCGAGGGTCAACCTAGTGCCCACCAGATTAGCTATAGGGGCTTTCGCACCGAAAAGTTCTAGGAACTCAGTTATAGGAACTAGCCACTAGGATAGTTCCGCGGGAACTAATTTCTCCCCTGGGCAATGTTCCTGGTTGCATTCGCACGACAATAGGAACTATGAAGCGGCCGACAGCGGGGTCTTTAAGCACGGCATTTACAAGCGCTAAAAACCGGTGAATGGAGGATGTCGTGATCGGAGTTGTGTTTGTTGTGTGTCGTGGGTTTCGTGATAACAGAGATGGAATGTAAACGCATAATTTACGTGACTGAAAGAGCAAAAAGTGGAGCTATCTCCTATGACACCTTTCAGTATTACATATCATTGAGGCGGAAAAAAGAACACAACCCTGCAGACAACAGGTAAATGCTGTTATCGCTGTTTTCCATGTTCGTGAAGTAAATATGTCTACATGGCTTTTTAAAAATGCTGGGTGTTGGTGTTTGACATGCGTTTGACCAATCAACGTACACTCACGTCACTGATAGTTCCTATAGTGCTGGTTTAGACCCTATTCTGAAGTAGGAGCTAATTTAGTTCCCCCAAAAGTAGTTCCTAGAACTAAAATCGCTCCTAGTTCCTGCGGTACGAACACGGCAAAATCTGGGTACTTCAGCCAATAGTTGTAGGAACTATGAAAAGGTTCCTCCGGTGCGAAAGCCCCTTATGGTCCAAAACCCAGGTTGACCACCTTAAAGACCCCTGGGAAATTGTTTAGCAAGTGTAGTTGTTACATATTTCCTATTGAAACAGGAATTTTAGGCAGTGCATATTAAAGAGGTTACATCAATAGACTTTAGTTACGTCACAGCCATAAACTTAGGCGCTTGTTAGTTGGCTACAAGTGGTATAAGGGGGAGGGATATTTTGATTCTACAATTAACATCTGATTGGACACAAATAGGTAGTGCAGGATCAGAGGTGGAAAGTCCAGGAGTCAGAAAGTAAAAGTCCTGTCATATTTTTATTCCACAGCTGAAGCAGTGTTAAAGTTAATGAGATAATTAAGTGAATAATTGAGTGATGACTGACCGTTATTGAACCCAATGTTAACCAGCAGAATCACCAAAGGAGAAAATCACAATTTTTAAGTCACCATCATCGAGATCAGGGATTGCTTTAGTTAAGCTCTTGACCCTTTTTAATATTACATTTTATTTGGCTGCAATAACTGAGTTGTAATACCCAGACAAGCAAAGAGAAAAGATGATCAGGTGGTGTTATGTTTTCACATAATCGTTATTTGACCTGAATCAACAAACTCATTTAGAGCCCAATCTCTGAGTTAGATTTACATTATTGATTAGCAGCACTGTGATTCTACAGCAGGAGATCTTTCAATATAATCCAAAGGATTTCTTAAAAGTTGTTCTAATTTTTTTTTAAATTGTAATTTAGAGACCCAGACATGAAGAATCAGCCTGTGAATCTCAACAGTGGTGAGAATAATAAAGCATGTTGCAGTGCATTCTGGGTGCCACCAATCAAAATTCATCCATGGCTCCCATCATGCATTGCTGCATGAATAAATTATGATCTTAATTGTCTTGGTAACTTCCTTTATTCTCACAATTTTTTTTGTTGCTATTTTTATGTGACTTTTTAGTAGGTTGTTTTCTAGTGTTCAGAGTTGATCTGTTTATCAGAATATGTTGCTTGTCACCGTTGTTGAGATTCATACGCTGATTCTTGATGTCTGTGTGTGCCTAACACAAAATTTTTTTCTTTTTTTAAAAATCAAAACAACTTTTAAGAAATCCTTTGGATTATATTGAAAGATCTCCTGCTGTAGAATCACAGTGCTGCTGTAATCAATAATGTAAATCTAACTCAGAGATTGGGCTCTAAATGAGTTTGTTGATTCAGGTCAAATAATGATTATGTAAAACATAACCAACACCACCTGATCATCTTTTCTCTTTGCTTGTCTGACTGTTATAACTCAGTTACAAACAAAATATAATATTAAACAGTCAAGAGTCAAGAGCTCAACTAAAGCAATCCCTGATCTCCATGATGGTAACTTAAAAATTGTGGTTTTCTCCTTTGGTGATTCTGCTTGTTATCAGGTGTCTTCAATAACGTTCAATCATCACTCAATTAAACACTTATTTATCTCATTAATTCTTCAGTGGTTGGAATAAAAATATGGCAGGACTTTTACTTTCTGACCCCTGGACTTCCCACTTCTATGCAGGATGAGTCATCAACATTTGTGATCTGTTTTGCTAGAAGAAAAAATTCTGTACATTTTAAATGTATATATCTAGTTAAAGTTAATTTATTAAACTTTTAGAAGTGCACTACAATATTGATGACCTCAAAGCTAACAGACCTGGACTAAAAGACAAAAAACTAAAAAAAATGTCTTATCATGGGGTCTTTAAGCTGGTATGAACTGTATACGTGGTTTGAGCAATGGTGGTGTGGGTAATATTTCAATATTGGAGCAGCAAGATGGATTTGATTGGATTATGGTTTGCTGTCGAATAGCCTTGTTAATCTCAGGTGTGTGTGTTGCCATGGTGATTGCAGGTTGCTCTCCAGGATGGCTGGCATGAAGGATCAGCAGTTCACTGAAGAGAAACCGCTACTGCCAGAATCCAGGGGACAGGAACCAGAGATGGTGAGTATGTGTGTGAGTAAGTGTGTGTGTGCGCATAGCTAAATATAGTACACCAGTTAAAAATGTCCCCCTGTTTTTAGGCAAGAGTACAAAAATTGGATGTGTGTGTACATGATAAAGGATTTATCCATGCTCACCAAATACTGCATTTCATCTTAATCCACACATATGTGTAAAGCTAATGTGAAATGAAAAGCATAACATGTCTTTAATTCCAGTAGAAATAAATGAAAATTTGGGACACTGGCAACAAAGGGTGTACTACTTTCTTGCTTTTCTTTAGAAGTATTCTGATATTCATAAAAGAGCACAGTTAATAATAGATATTTCAGTTATACTAGTACACCTGAAATCCATTTATTAATAATGCAATCTACTGTCATTTTTACCCCTTACCTGATTAAATCAGTGTAGAAAACCAATCAAATGCATTGGGTTCCCACACTCATTAAAAAGCTGAAAACATCAGGAAATTCTAAAATTGTGATTTTCCATGCCAGGAATTATATAAATTCTTAGATACCATTTTTTTTCTCTTTTTGATTTTATGTCTGATGCTTATTTTCCCATATATCACACATATCATTCATACATATCATCATTGTTTCTTCAGCTTCTCACCTCCGCCACCAAACCATTGTCCTCCGATCTCATAGAGGGCACTGTCTACTGTAGTGTGCTGTAACTAGTGTTTGTGTCTATGTGTGATGTGGCAGGCTAAAGGACAGTGTGTGCACGCGCTGCCCTCTGCTACGCCCTCCCCCCAAATGGCTCGCCCCCCAAAACGCTGGCATGCCATCGCCCGACACTGGCTCGGCCTGACGCGGCGTCGGACCAGCGGGTACTTCCCGGTAGGCTGATTACCGCACAGACCATGTCCACCCTTCCAACCAAGGGATACTAATTTCTGTCAAGTTCTTAGTTACCTTAAAAGCAACTGTTAGAAAAGACCAAACAAGGCCTGATATTTTCTCTCTACCCAAATCTCTACCCCAAATCCCAATTGGTTTCACATGCTGTGATGTGTACAACGTAGAAATGTTCTTTTTGGCACAATGTATCTATTCATACACACTGCTTATTAACATTAGCATCATTTTAAACAATACTCAATAGATTAAGGATTAGTTCACTTTCAAATGAAAATTAGCCCAAGCTTTACTCACCCTCAAGCCATCCTAGGTGCATATGACTTTCTTCTTTCTGATGAACACAATCGGAGATGTTTTATTAAATATCTTGACGCATCCAAGGTTTATAATGGCAGTGAGCGAGGATCAACGAGTATAAGCTGAAGAAAGTGCTTCCATCCACATCCTTCCATCATAAACATACTCCACATGGGGGGGGTAATAAAGTCCTTCTGAAGTGAAGCGATGCGTTTGTGTAAAAAATATCCATATTTAACAAGTAATGAAGTATAATATCTAGCTTCCGCCAGACTGCCTTCTGTATTCAACATATACGAAGAAAGTGTAAAACTCTTGCAGTTCTAAAAGCTTACCCTACGTCCTACACCTTCCCTATTGAACTTATGGGAAAAGTGTAACTGATGCGACGCCAGTTTCAGGGCTGGCGCCAGGACACACAAACTGGGGGGGCATTCATAATTCTGGAGGGGGCTCAGGTGGTTCTGAACTAGGGATGTGAAGGCGAATATATTTTCCTACATGTTAATTGACGGAGGGGGCTTTTAAATCTCTAATTCAAAAGTGAATTGACGGGCATTCATAACGGCATCGCGCCAGTGGACACGCACGGTTATGAACACCCGTGAACGCATTTTAATGATGGGTTCATTAATGATGAGTTTATTATTATTCTTAATAAAAAACACAACAAAACAGTACAATCAATGACAAACTCGCTTAAATAGGCGCTTTTACATTTCTCTTTGAAACCAAATTTTCCTCCATCATCTTGTCAGTCAAAGGCGAAGCGAAATGGGCAAAGTGAGGTGCGACTTTAGATCAGCCCACTCTGAATTGAGCAGACGCGTTTAGTTCTGTAACTGAATGGTCACATGCAGAATAAAGAAATGAAATATTACGTTTTGTTGCCAAATTTAGTTATTTGAATATTATTTAGTCTATGTTTGATTTTTAATGATTTAAAGGTCCCGTTCTTCGTGATCCCATGTTTCAAACTTTAGTTAGTGTGTAATGTTGTTGTTAGAGTATAAATAAAATCTGTAAAATTTTAAAGCTCAAAGTTCAATGCCAAGCGAGATATTTTATTTAACAGAAGTCGCCTACATCGAACGGCCAGTTTGGACTACATCCCTCTACTTCCTTCTTTAATGACGTCACTAAAACAGTTTTTTGACTAACCTCCGCCCACAGGAATACACAAGAGTTGCGTTTGTAGAGTGTGTTTGTCGCCATGTCGTCGAAACGCTGTTATTTTCATCCCGCAGTCCAATCACCGGGTCTGATTCCGGCTCAAATTGATAGGGTAAAATTAAAGACATGTTTACAGTAACACTGAGCGCGTGCATCTCCACGTTATGGTAAGAGGCGTGACCTTTTCCGGGCAAGGTCTCTAAGCTGCTGTCGAATCACAACACAGGAACCGCTGGCACAATCAGAACTCGTTACGTATTTCTGCAGGAGGGACTTCATAGAACAAGGAAGTCATCACAGCGGTATACAGATAAGTAAATTATGTGAAAAATACTGTGTTTTTTTTTACACGCGAAACATGAACACATGTTATATTGCACACTATAACACAATCAAAGCTTCCAAAAACCACGAAAAACGGGACTTTAATTATAATTTAATTAATTGTCATCAACTTGCAATTCCCTCGCGAGCCCCCGTTTGGGAAACTCTGTTTTTTTAGAACATTATTTTAAATTCATTCCTTGGCGACGCGTCATGCAGCCAAGCTACAGGTATTGCATTTGTTTTGTTTTTCCTTTTTTATTAAAATATTCACAAACTTAACTATATCATGAATTATATGATATTTTCCGATTGTCAAATACGTGGAAGTGAATGTGTTTTGTTTAAACACCTTTATTGATCATGTTAGTTGATAAAACAGAGGATCTGTTGGATTTACATTAGACCTACATAAATTCATCAATTTTTCCCGAAATAAACGTAAGTGGCTGGTGAACTGGGATAAGAGAGTAAACTTTGTTCCATACGCATTGTATCTGATATGAATAAACAACTTTGTATGGAATCTGCATTTAACAAACTATAAATGTCTTTTTTATATATAGCCTAGACCTCATTCAAACGTCTGAAACCTCAAATAAACATGCGGTTGAAAACTGAATGAAAAGCACAGAGCGCGTCAATCTCTGGCTCAGCGCCAGCAGCGGGAAAGCAGGTTTGAATTTAGCAGTGGCGTATTGAACGTTCTCATCACACCCGTGTTATCGTAGGCTACACGTTGGAAAAAGTTAAAATCGATTGGGTGAATGGGGACAAATTGAAACTGAGGGGGCACAAATCAGATCTGAGGGGGCAATGCCCCCTTTTGCCCCCTCGTGGCGCCGGGCCTGGCCAGTTTACACTTTCTTTGTAACTTTGGAAGCTGGATATTTTACTTCATAACTTGTTAAATATGGATTTTTTTCCCACACAAACGCATCGCTTCGCTTCAGAAGGAAACCACCTGGAGCCGTGTGGAGTATGTTTATGATGGATGGATGTGGATGGAAGCACTTTCTTCAGCTCATACTCGTGACTCCTGATCACTGCCATTATAAAGCGTCAGGATATTTATTAATATAACTCCGATTGTGTTCATCAGAAAAATAAAGTCATATACACCTACGATGGCTTGAGGGTGAGTAAAGCTTGGGCTAATTTTCATTTGAAAGTGAACTAATCCTTTAAATGTGTCAAAGTGGCACATGATAATACTATAAAAACAAGCAAAAAGTCAGATTTGTGAATAACACTTAGGCTTTGTTCAGACAGACAGCAAGTTTTTTTTAGCTTATCCGAGTCAAATCAGTAGTTTGCAGTCAGGACTTCGGAACATCACATGAAATCTGATTTTTACAGATCAATCTCACTGATTTTCACAGATTCATTCAGGTTTTTGTTGGCTAAATTGGATTTTTTTTTGCCAACATGACTGTAACGGCATACGTAAAGCTTGGAAGTGCCAATCGCTGTCTGAATTCACTAATTTATATTAACATTCAGCATTCACTATATAGACTGGATGAACAAGTTATTGATTTTGTACACAACATATGCATAACTGTGTAAATAATAGTTATGGCTCTGAATATTTTGTAATGATATCATGATGGACAGCCAAAATGTAGTTCAGACTCTCTTGTCTCTTAGCATTGTACTGACACCTACATCATTACTATGGCAACATATGCAGATTTGCTGGATATTGACCTCACTGTCTAAACAAATAGATCACTTGCAAAATGACATTGCTCAGGATGGTATTAGAAACACAAATCAGATTTATGTGCAATGTGAACAAAGCTTTTTATATACTGTAATGTCATAAGTTTCAGTTCCTCAAGAAGCACAGTTGTTTACCCATAAGGCTGCCACCTTTTGCACATCTGAGGTACTGCATTAGAGTTTTAACCCTGAAAAGGAGTGACACCTGCTGGTCCGACATTAAAGCTGCTTTCGCTTTTCTGCTGCCAACAGCTCTAACTGCATGCACTAAACTCTTTCTTTAGGTTTGTGGGTTTATTCCAGCTTCTGCCAATCTGCAAAAGAATCACTTTATAAGTGATACTTGCTTTTCCAAAATGGATGCTTTGTTCATATCTAATGTAGATTGTGCTAACTCATGTTTCCTTGCCTTTTCAGAAAAATGAGATGGATTTTTATGTTATTCCTATGGTGACTGTAGGGATACAATTGTCTGGCAAGGAGATGCTGTCCTGTTCTCAAGCTGTTCTTTTACAACATTTGTGTACCCATTTCAGCTTTATTTCCTTAGCATGTTGTGTTCTTAACAGTGTCTTTACTCATGAATTGGTTGGACCAACTCGGGCCATCATAACACTTTACCATTATACTTTAATGTATAATGGAGTTAAACAGGCTTCATATTAGCAGTGATGCAAGCTCAGCTTGCATGTTTTATCTTTCCAAATAGCTGCTGATCTGAAGCCAGCTTAGCCACCTACATACTAACTAACCATGTCTTGTGAAGCAACAACCAGTGGTGTAAAGTACTGGAGTAATTATACTTTATTATTATACTTAGTATTATTTGGGGCATTTTTTTTTACTGTACTCAATTTAAAAGGAATAACTGCACTTGTTCTTATTACATTACCAAGGAGAAAATTATACATTTTTCTCCTTAGAGATCCATTTAGACCTTAAAAGTGGGTCATAAATCACTTTGTAAATAAATTTGGAAATATTTTGCTTTCGCTCCAAATTTTTTTAGCTGAATATTTGAGTAAAATTTTGACAGTATCTATATTTTAACTTGAGTATCATTTCTCAGTACTTTTTATACCCCTGAAAAAAACTCTCAGTTCCAGACATAACAGCTCAAGTAACTGTTTCCATCACAGAAACCCTTTCCTCGGTGACGGGACCTTGCAGAGTGTTGCTCCAAATGCTTATTTTATTGTGATAGCATTAAAAACAAATGTACTTTGGCTTTGATGAACCTGACCTTTTGTGTTCCTGCAGGAAAACTGCGAAACCTTTGTAGCTGCAGGAGATTGGAAGGTACGATGACTTTTCCTGTTCATATTTGATGTTGACTTATGATTTACATTTAAACAGCCCATCTATGAGGGATTTTGCGCCATACATGTCAGATTTAAAATGGTGTGAACATAGCGTCATTATTCCTTTTTGGCATTTGATGATTAAAGACAGCATATTGTTTTGTTGTTGTTGTTTTGGTAAGAGAGCAAATAATGAGAGCATGAGAGAAAAAATGAAAGACACGGCAGTGTTGCTATGACCTCCTGAGTACAGATTCAATCAATATCCACTTCAGAGCACTAATAGCAACCTGCAGTACCAGCCTGCTGATTAAAACTGATAGTTTAACCGTTCTGGACAGATTCCCTTCATTATAGCTGTGAATTTTACATTTTTATTCACATAAATCTCTTTAAAATTAATATGACATCAAAATGGACCCTATTTAAATTTGTAAAGCAAGTTTCTGGTCTTATTGTACAATATATATAATATAACATAATACATCAGATGTCCAGATTTGAATGTGCTCTAAGAGTTACACTCAGTTACAGACATCAAATTGCAGTTGAAATCTGAGATAAAAGTTGAGGTATGAGAACTTCATCACCTCAGTTTTATCTCTGTCTCACAGTTTGCATCATCTCTTCACACCTTTGACAGAAATAGGACTAAATCACAGAGAGAAATTGAATAAAACAGTGTGAAATCCAAACAGCGGATAGGGCTGGAGATGATAGGATTTGTAATCCACACACTAATCAAGTGAGAGGTTTTAATTGTGATGGAGAACGGATAATTAAATAGGTGTTTGCTAACACAATACGGTTACCTAATGGCAAGCAACAAAAAATAAAAAAGATGTACAAAGTAAGAAAGAAAGAAATGACACATCATAAAACAGATAGTTCTGGTTTGGCAACACAGTCCAATTGGTCAATACAGAATTCCAGGCAAAAATAATATATATGTGCAAAACCCAAAATATGTTTTCCTAGTTATAAACCACTTTAAATTTCTGCTGCATTTTAAAAAGCAAATTTTTGTCACTACTAATACAGATGAGACTGAAAGTTAATAAACCAAACATATTCCGACTCTTTTGCCACATTCAAACAGCAACAGAATATGGTTGTCAGTTCTGTATTTGAGTCCTTAATATGGTTACGTTCACACACAGTTCAGTTATTTACAGGAGTGACAACCGCATTACATCACCAAAATTACACCCGTAAATTTTCAGGATTCACAACCGCATTCTCGGAAAACACGAGCCGTGTGAACCAGACTGGACAGCTAGTTGCCTGTCAACTTACAGTGATGGAGTTATGAGCTGTGTGTCATCTGAAGGTTCTAGATCCAGTCACTGTTATGCACCAGAGCTGCTCCTGTCAGTTTTGTGTGCTACGCACGAATGAAATGCTACGCTCTCCATCCTATAAAAGCAGCAATCGGTTAATGAATATTTGACAAATTCGATTAGACTCTTGTTATGTTAAAAGCAATGACTTTTCAGTTTTTTGGACATTGCCATTTTTAATATTACTTTGGTCACAGTCGCTATGGTTACTGGTAAAGGGATAGTTCACCCAAAATGAAAATTCTGTCATCATATACTCCCCCTCAAGTTCTAAACCTGTATAAATTTCTTTGTTCTGCTGAACACAAATTTGGAATAATGTTCGTAACCAAGCAGATCTCACCCCCCCATTGACTGCCATAGTATTTTTTTTTCCTACTATGGTAGTAGTAGGTAATGGGGGATGAGATCTGCTTGGTTACAAACATTCCAAATATCTTCCTTTGTGTTCAGCAGGACAAAGAAATGTATACAGGTTTGGAACAACTTGAGGGGGAGTAAATGATCATAGAATCTCCATTTTTGGGTGAACTATCCCTTAAGACAGTGGTTCCCAAACGGGGTACGCGTACCCCTGGGGGTACTTGAGGTGACAAAAGGGGGTACGCAAACAAAATGCTGAGTAGTTCATTTAATTCTACATTAAAATAATATTAAAATAGAGCATGTATTTCTAACTGCCAAAATGTCGTAAATCCAGTACATTTAATCAAATTATTTCCACACAAGCAGCATGCATATGATAGATTGCGTGCCGAATCTGCTGCCTTAAATCGCGCTAAATACTGTCGTTCTCGACAATGCATCTTTGTAAAAGTGGGGATTTAGCACTTACTCGCATGAAGAACAAATATAGACACAGATAATGATTAATTTCGATTCAAGACTCAAACTTTCTCCGGTACAAAAACATACCTTGTGCGAGTTCTTGTATTTAATGATGATAACGAGCAAGAATGCAATTGTTCTCAAATATCCACATGACTGCAAACCATGCAAACGTGGCATTATTATACAACAGGTCAAAAAACAAAACGTACATTTTAAACTCAGTACTGCCAGTATTTAGTCTATTTTGCAATGAAATAATAACGAAAACCACAGCAGACTACAACACACGTCTGTGTTTCGAGAACAATTCTGCGGCTTTGAACGAATCGTGAGTCAATGATTCATTCACAGCCATTTGCTTCGTTACTGAATGAATGATTCGATGACTCACTCATAAAAACAGTGACTTGCTGCCACCTACTTTAGTTTAATATTTAAAAGTTTTACTTAGTTTTACCATCATTGCATATTTCTCTATTGAACATTTTTATTTAAAACATTATTTATTTTATAAAGTTATTCATAAAGTAAAAAATGCACTGGAAAATAATTGCAAATATTGTCCCTAATGGTAAAGGTGTGACTGCAGTCGAAGTGGAAGAGAGGGGTTACGCGGAAGGATGGGTCTTCAGGGGGTACTCCACGCTAAAAAGTTCGGGAACCACTGCCTTAAGAGAATATGGGCTTGACTCCTGTTGCATGTATTGTAAGATGCTGTGTGAACAGGAGATTTCGAGACTCAAACCTGTAAGTAAATGCAGTTGTCAATCCAAAACTGGCAGTGTGAATGTTTTGTCATATAAGCTACATTGCATTTTCTTCCAAATTAAATTTTGTTTCTAAAATACAGGCTCCTATAATATTTTACAACCAAAATTACCTCAGAAGATTAAATGGCTCATTTTGTGAGGCTTTTGTGCAACTTGCAGTGCATTCAAGGTACATTCTGTTCTATCGGTTTACTACTGTATATTTGTATTGGGAATGGGATGGGCATTATACCATTATACCAAATTGTAGTTGCCACAAATTCATGATTTAATTTGTTTGTACTCCACAAATGTTTGTTACAAAAGATTAATCACTAAAAACCTGTTAGCATTTATTTGTGTGCAGTGTGATGTGGTGGGCAGAGTCCATCCTTTTTTGACAATGACAATGCAACTGTTTTTACACCCAAGTATAAGATCTGCAATTGAAAGGAGGAGATAGGGTTGTGCATTTAAGCGAGCAAAATCCAGTCAGCCACAAAGGGATTAATGTTGCACGTACACAGAGAAAAAACATGTGCATTTAAAATACGCAGTCTGCAGGCCACAGTCCTCTTTGACTGAAAAAGTGGATTGAAAATTCAAACAGAGGTCGTTTACTACAGAATACAGCGCATGTAAATACATCCTCATCTCAGAAGTGGGCCATGTGCCTCATGTGTTCATGTCTCAGCACTCCATCATGTGTTCATGTTGAAGCGCACGTATACAGACGCTGTCACATACACGTGTCACATTGAGAGTGTTGCTAAAAACCTTCACTGGCATTTATTTGACCTGGCCCATTTCACTCTGTGTGTTGTCTTTGTCTAATAATAATATTCATATGATAAATTTGCACAAGTAGAAGCAGTAATTGGTAAATAATGACTAATTTTTGAACGATACCCTCTATTCACGGAGAATCAAGCGAAATTGCAATAAAACTATTTAATAGCCATATTAAAGGCCTTTATGAGTATGTGGAAGATAAAGATAGAAAATATGGGACAAATGCAGACAAAACACAACAGATTTAGATTGACAAAGCTCAGCCAATCAAAGGCAGCCTTTTTTTTGCATTCAGCCAATGAGAGCAGGGGTGGGGTATGAAATGTACTGGGGGAGGGGACAGCAGCGCTGCAAAACTCCCTTGACAAGGAGAGACAAAGAGACACCGTAGCAACTGCAGCATCTCTCTGGTTCCCTGCATCCGAATCCTATTGCCCGGAGAGGACCTTGTCTTTTTCCTGCTCCATATACTCTAAGCAAGCATACACAACCTCTAAGAAGCCATGCCGGAGTGCTGGGACGGGGTGAGTGGGATATCTGTGATTACAAGAATGTAAATAGAGAATAAGAGATAGAATGCTAATAACAAACAGCTAAAAAAAAATTGTAACATGTTTTGTATGCTATATTATCATTCTTAAGTGCTTAGCTGGTTAAATAAATTGTTGTTTACCATGTGGTCAGAAATAACTAGCTTGACCTACTGAACTGGTAATTCCGAAACATTTCCATTGTTGCATGTTTATTCATTCCTGATGGCTAATTATTATCATTCTATGGTAATAATGTCAAGTTATTTAATTTATAATAGCCAATTATTATACTAAAAACATCATAAAATTGAATAAAACTAATTAATAGTAAAAACATTTTTTTTTTTTACCAAAAAGGAAAAAAACAAAAAAGATGAAGAATTGTTTTGTCTAAATCATGTATTTGTGATGTTGGGATTCTGAGTTCTGCAGAAATGTCCAGTCATGTGTGAGGTGGCCATTTGCACTGACACACTAACACACTGACACGGGTGAAACGTGCACTCTAATGTACCTCTGCAGTAACCTGGTGTGTGTGTGTGTGTGTGTGTGTGTTCAGAAACGAGTGTCTGTGCATGTGGTAATGATGATAAATCTTAAATCTGCAGTCTAATCATAAAAATCCTCCTGCAAGGACAGTTGTGTGACCTTGAGCTTGAAAAATGAGCAGCTACAAGAGCATTTCGAGAGATTATGATGCACAGCTTTACTATTTTCTGCCCCATATTTGTGTAACATTGTTGAATCTAGGTCAAAATTCCTATTTATCCTGTCAGTGTTTGTTGAATATTATCTCCCTAGAAAACATGCTCAATGTTTTGCGGCAGAGTGACAGCTGCCACGAGATTTAATTTGGACCTAAACACAGACACAAACAGCTGTCCTAAACTCTCTCACACACACAGAGACCATTTGCATCTGGTTTGACCTTCCACAAATTTTCCAACATAAAAAACACCAAATGACAGGAGCTTAAACCCCACAGGAGATTTGTTTGCCGTCTCTCAGTGGATCTACATAAAGCTTTGAAGAGGGCTGCCTGCGAGGTGTCTGCTAGGATTTGTGCATAACACTGGAAAGCTATAGATGCTGAAATAATCCTCCGGACAAAAAAAAAAAAAAAAAACTCCACATACATTAAATCGCTTCTCCGCTTGGAATAAAATCTGAGACTAAATGTGGGTCAGATTAAAATGCCTTTGGAATAGCCAATTAAAATGTGCAGTCAATCTGGGATCAGAGATGCTTAATTGTTTTCAACTCTTGCCAATCTTGATTTTTTCTTTACTTTCTTAAATTTTAGCATTCAATTGTTGAAACTACAATATATGCGTTTTAAATGCTACAACATACAGGCTGGAATCTCATCCTAATGTCAAAAACTGGCCTAATTTACTTGACTGCACCCTGGTAATTAATAAAAATTGAATAAAATGGTAATACGCGAGTACTGTTCAGGCCTCTCAAGCGATCCATTTCAGGTCAGTGGTTATTAGGACAAGTCCGTCCTGGATCTTCTCAGATTGTTTGCTGAAATTGTTTTTTGTTGTTGTTGTAGGAACATGACATTGAAACCCCTTATGGGATGTTGCACGTGGTGATCCGCGGGGCTCCCAAGGGCAACAAGCCAGCTATCCTGACCTACCATGATGTTGGGCTCAACCGTAAGTAAACAGTTTTTTTTGTGGGTGTGTTTGTGTACTAAGGTAAACTATGCACATTGCTCTCCAATAGCCAAAGCAACACGCACTGCACGATTTCAATCTTGGAACACCATCTGTTTTCACGCATTGACCTGGAGTTAATTTCCCCATCTCCACAACCAACAAGAGATGCTTGTTTGTTAGTGTGTGTATTTTTGCATTTGTGCGTGTTCAAAGAGCAGCCCTCTGGAAGTGATGTGTGTGGGCTGTGATCAGAGCTGTAATTTGGATGCCAGCTGACTGCAGTTTATCAGTTCTGTTAACAAACTGCAGTGTGAGACAAAGCTGATCTCAGGTGGCAGGTGATCTCAGCACCACATATGTGATGGTGCAAAATCTCAGACACAGGATTTTTTTTATAGAAAATTAAAAAAAATATACAAGCCAAACACAGATATGGCAACATAGCTTAAAGTTGATCTTTAGTTTATATATATATATATATATATATATATATATATATATATATATATATATATATATAGTATATATATATAAAACAAAAAGCCCCTATATGCATACATATAGCTTAAAGTTGATCTTTAGTTAATATAATGTTATATAGCTTAAAATTGATCTTTAGTTTATATATATATATATATATATATATATAATATATATATATATATATAACTGGCTCTTCCAAGTTTTATAATGGGAGTGAATAGATATAATGGAATAGAATATAAATGAATAGATATAAATGATAACAAAAAGCCCAAAAAAGCACATCCATCCATCATAAAAGTAATCCATACAGCTCCAGGGTGTTAATAAAGGCCTTCTGAAGCGAAGTGATGTGTTTTTGTAAGAAAAATATCCATATTTACAACTTTATAAACTAGAATCACTGGCTTCCGTATGTGAGTCGATTCCAGCAGAAGAGTGAACTTTGACCGGGCGTATGACGTATTGACGAACATGGAAGTGCAGAGGATAGAGCAAAACAAAACATCAGTCACAAATTAGAAGTCTAAAACGAGAATTTTTAAAGAGTAAATGTCAGAGGAGCTTGAGTTTCTACTCTCACAAAAGCTTACGCTACACCTACATCCTACGTCATAAGCCGGAACTTGAGGAACGCTTGGACGGACGTTACCGGAAGCTAGTGATTATAGCCTATAAAGTGATAAATATGGATATTTTATTACAAAAATGCATCGCTTTGCTTCAGAAGGCCTTTATTAACCCCCTGGAGCAGTTTGGATTACTTTTATAATGGATGGATGTACTTTTTTGGTCTTCAAAATATTGGTTACTATTCACTCCCATAATAAAGCTTGGAAGAGCCATAATATTTTTTTGTATTAGACTGAAAGAAGAAAGTCATATACACCTAGGATGGCTTGAGGATGAGTAAATTATGGGATCATTTTCATTTTTGGGTGATTTAATCCTTTAAGAATTATTAACATATTTTTTGTTCATTGTAGCTACTTTTTAGTTGCTATAAACAGGGGGAATGCATGTCTATTAAAATCAAAAATAATGTTTGTATTAGAATTATAGGAATTTAATCTATGCCATGATAAGGAACATTAGATCCATTTATGGGTCAGACTCAGCAGAGTCACTATTGACCTTGATATTGAATTCCACATTCCGTAAAATGTGCTGGAATTAAATGACTCGTAACCTTGGCTGAGAGCTCTTTTCATCATTCGCAACACGGCTTTCCTGTCCTCTTTCCACCTAATTCCTTCCCTCCTCCTCCCCATATCTGCCCATTCCTCATTATCTATTCCTGGAGTTTGTTATTGTCTGCCTGTTCTTATTCTTATGCAGTGCAAGAAAGAGAGTGAGAGAAATATGTAGGTCACAAAAACATACCCATCGTGCAGTGTTGGGGAGGGGAGTGGGGAAGGTCAGCACTGCGGCATAGAATAACTCTGAATCTCCTCTCTGCTGCAGATACATGTATTAGTATGCATGGCCATTCTTCCATCACAAAACATGACTCAGTGCAAGAGAGCGAGAGCGAGCGAGTGACACAGACCACCGAAAGGAAACACTGGCCTATATAAAAAATGCAAAGTGAGCAATACAGCTGGGACGGAATGAAAAAAAAAAAAAAACGGTTCATTCACTACAGGGTAGAGAAGCTCGGGTATGATTCATGCAACAATGCAGCGCATTTAAGAATGCAAGTTTTTGAATGGGATGTCAACTTTAGAAATCCTAGAAATTTCAGAAGTGAGTTTTTTGGGAACTTCATTAAATCCATTAAAGGAATAGTGCATCTAAAAATTACTTTATCTTAATGTCATTGCAAACCTGTATTGTATTTTACTTTACTTTTATTTTATTTTGGATTCAGAAGACTTATAATAAAGTTCTAAAATTTCTACTTTTGTACTCCATGGAACAGGTAACAGCATATGGGTTTGGAACTACATAAGGATGAGTCAGTATTTGGGGCAATCTATTCCTTTAAATAACTTGAAGACCTGCCAAAATACATTTGATGTTGATTAGGAAGATGGCATGATCTAAAATGAGTTATTAGCGCCGCTTGAGCAGTTAGCTAGAACACTGAAGTTGTTTTGTTTGTTCATTTTATGATCTAAGTAGGCCAATGGCAGGAGAGATGAGCGGACAGAGAAAACGATTTACAGAACTGCCCCAAATTTGAAGCATTCTTTTATAATCAGTAATGTTATATAATGTACGACGTTACGAAAGGGAATCCAATGGATTCTGGGTTAACAATGTATTATATATGGTTGTTGGAGATGTACACTCTAAAAAATGCTGGGTTAAAAACAACCCAAGTTGGGTTGAAAATGGACAAACCCAGCGATTGGGTTGTTTTAACCCAGCGGTTGGGTTAAATGTTTGCCCAACCTGCTGGGTAGTTTTATTTAAACCAACTATTATTTAAAAATTGCTATATGGCTAGCTTAAAATGAACCCAAAATAGTTGGGAAATTAAAAACCAGATGCAATTAGAGACAACAATAATAGACAAAAGGTGAATGTTTATTAATAAGCTTTAATATTTTATTAATATAAATTTAATAGTTTAATAGTTTATTAATATAAATTTATTAATAAGCAATTTAATAAATGTTTATTGTTTAATAATTATTCATTGAACATTAATAATGTTCATTTCCAACATACTTCGGGTTAATTTTAATTAAGCAATACAGTAATTTTTAAACAATAGTTGAATTAAATAAAACTACCCAGCAGGTTGGGCAAACATTTAACCCTACCGCTGGGTTAAAACAACCCAATTGCTGGGTTTGTCCATTTTCAACCCAACTTGGGTTGTTTTTAACCCAGCATTTTTTAGAGTGTAGGATGTAAATACCACAGGCATGGTATAGGAACACAATCATTTATGCCACACTATCTGTACCTCCTCATTTTACCAAGATAACAACACAATACGTTTTTGTAAGGGCTACAATGTCTTGTTCTCTTTCTCTGAGCAGACAAGCTGTGCTTCAACACCTTCTTCCACAATGAAGACATGCAGGAGATCACTAAGCATTTTGTGGTGTGCCACGTGGATGCCCCAGGCCAGCACATTGGTGCCCCACAGATGCCACAAGGGTATGATGAACACACACATTAACATATAGACCAGTATTAGCCATTTTACACACGTTAAGAAATATATGTACAGACAGTCAATCGTTATGGAAAATAACTATTTTAGCCTGTTAACTGTCACTGCAATAAGCTGCAACAATCTTCTTTAAATACCAACCTTAGTCATATATTCGCATTCATCAAGTGCAACCATTAAGTTCAGATCTAAAAAGGCAGGTGACAGTAAACAGGTTAAATAAATAAATAATTGTATTACTGTAAAGTACATTTCCAGGTAAAAAAAATACTATAGTAATTTATAGTAAATACTATAGTGTTTTTGAACCATACTATTGTAAATTGTAGTATACTGTTTATATTACAGTATTTACAACACTTTGGTAATGAATGCTACAGCATACTGTAGTATTAACTATAGTGAACTGATCAAGTATACTAGTATATTTTAGTTTTTTCTACAGTAAACTGTAGTGTATTGTAGTATAATATAGATTAAAGAAAATTTAGTACAGTATTGGGTAACGTAATTTGTTTATATGACTATACCACAGCAACTATAAAATTACCACAACAAATTAATTCAAGTACTGTATGGTTCAAAAACACTATAAATTACTATAGTATTTTTTCACCTGGGTTATCCATTGCATGTCTACTCGCCAAATAAATTAATAGGCTACGTGGACATGAAATATTGATTTAGTTGAAATTATTAATAATCTTACCTGTATATGATCCAAAGACTATAGAATAACACAATACGCGTCACTCGTATTGTTTTGAATGGGAGAAAGTGTAACGCGCAATATGGCGGAATAAGTCCCGCCTTCTAAATAAGAGCCAATCGCCGACTGGTAAAGTCAACGCGTCACTTCAGCGGCCGTTAGAATCACCGGTTTCTATAGAAACAGTCAGACTCGCGCCTCCGAAGAGACGCGCATTTAGGTCTGCGCATGCGCATTAGCTTGATCCAGCCTGAAAAATAGTTTTTTTTGTCATGATTCGAGCGTTTAGAAACTAAATTTATGAGCCGGTTGTTGTTAGATTTCATTGGTGATTTCAAATATGAAATATAATCATATGGCGAACAGTTTTGGAGAATTTGATGTTTCCCCATTCAAACAGATTGCATGATGCCCATGATGCCCGAGAGGCGTTTCAAAGATGGCCGCCGAGTGAAATGACTTGTCTTAAAGGGACTTTGATATGATCTTAAAGCCTCCCCTAAGAGGAACGTACGATCAACAGTTGGCATAGCAACAAGACGAACACCGCGTCAATATTAGAGTAAAATTAATCCTCTGAGGTAATTTTCACTACAGTCGATCACTGAGACTCAAGATGGCGCCAATTACGTTTGGATGAAACAAAAGCGCGCGAGTCCGCGGAGAGACATGAACGTAGCGAATTGATATTAAAGGGATAGTTCACCCAAAAATGATAATTCTGTCATTATTTACACACCCTCAAATTGTTCCAAACCTGTGTATATTTCTTTATTCTGACGAACACAAAGGAAGATATTTTGAAGATTAGGGCAAACTGAACAGTTCATCTCATACAGGTTTGGAATAACTTGAGGGTGAGTAAATGATGACAGAAATTTCATTTTTGGGTGAACTATCCCTTTAATGCCACGATTGATTAATCAGAATCAAGTATTTCAGAGAGCCATGTAACTCAAGATATCAATATTATTCTGAATCTTGTTATTTCTAGGTATCAATATCCCACAATGGATCAGCTAGCTGGGATGCTTCCTAGTGTGGTGCAACACTTTGGGTCAGTCAGATTAAACCTGTCATGCTAATGTAATGATATCCATTCCTAAAATCCCCATATTTAAATTACTCATTGTTCTCTTTTCTATAGCTTCAAGAGCATTGTGGGAATTGGAGTCGGGGCTGGTGCCTACATCCTCGCCAAATTTGCTGTTAGTACTAAATGTCAGAATTTTATGTTTGTTCAGTGGTCTTTTCATTCACATTTAGTGCAATTCAACTGTACTCTCTACCCGTAGCTGATTTTCCCTGATCTTGTGGAGGGTCTAGTTCTACTCAACATTGACCCCAATGGGAAAGGATGGATCGACTGGGCTGCCACAAAACTTTCAGGACTCACCAGTGCTTTACCAGACACTGTCCTGGCCCACCTCTTCAGCCAGGTACAAATTAATCTACGTGTTTCACTATGGGTAGGCTACAAGTATTGAGTAACCTTATGAATGAATAATAATAATTAGAATAATAGTAAATACATATCTAAGATTTAATTTTTAAAATTAAATATCAATGTTAAATCTCAAGCTAAATATTTGGCTAACATAACATGTATTATTGTATTTGATTTACAGGAAGAGCTTATGAGCAACACAGAAATTGTGCAAAACTACCGCCAACAGATCAATAACACCATCAACCAGTTTAACCTACAGCTCTTCTGGAATATGTACAACAGGTAACTGAACACCTCCTCATTAATGGATAGAAATTGATGCATAATGCATGCATTGAATAAAAAAAAATCTGTTTTTTCCTATAGCCGCAGGGATTTGGAAATGAACCGCAGTGGCACTGTGCTAAATGCGAAGACCCTGAGGTGAGGACTATGTTAATTTGACTCTGACTAGTCTAGTAGTCACGTTTACATACGCCTGTGTGATCAGACTGAATTCTCAATTCTCATTCTTGCAGGTGCCCAGTCATGCTGGTCGTTGGTGATAATGCTCCAGCTGAGGAGGGCGTGGTGAGTCTTTGTGTGTAATATTTTGGGAGGAATAATATTTTTCTCATCGTTCTTAAATGTTCTTCCTCCTACCAAATGTCTCTCCTTTCCATCTTTATATAAACCTGTCTTTCTGTGTCATATTTGCCGAACGAGGACATATTTTGTAATTCAGAGACAGGTCAATCCCCTCTGCATTCCTTTCTCTTCCTCTGTTTACCTCCTTTTGCCCTTCCTCTTTCTCTGTTTGTCTCATGGGAGCAGATGGCACTGGTCCCAGGGTTGATCTACCAGGCTTTGCTAGCTTGTCTGTGTTGGATATTTTTAACTCTGTGCTATGGTCCTTTAATCTAACATATGAAAGCTGGATCAGTGCCCCATCACATCTCATCAGATACACAGGGTGAGAGATGAGGAAAAAGAGGGACACAATGAAGGAGGGGAAGAGATGGATAAGAGTGAGAGGTAAATGAAAAAAGAATGAGAGAAAAGACGGATTTGAGTAATTTGGGTCAAGTGGAGGAAGATGAAAAGGTGGGAGCAGAAGAAACAACAGAAGGATACGCAAGAGATTAAGACGAAAATAATAACTAAGGCATGGAAAATAAAGTGATTTTGAGCGAATGAGAGATCAGAAAAGCAAATATGCTACCAGTGAAACGTTTGGACACACCTACGCATTTTCCATTTTATAAAAATAGTAATAATGGTAAGTAAGTTGACAGTTTTTCCTTCAATTTCTGGTCTAAATTATCCATATATTCAAATGTAAAAATGTAATTATTAAAAAAAAAATAATAATATATGGATATAATAATATAGAAACTAATATATGGTGACAGATAGAAAAAATAAACAAAATATTGGTTGGGGGAAGTACACATAGAGGAAAGGTCACATCCATTTGCACTTGTGGTGGAAGTTTGCATTAGAATCGTGAACATGTTAGAAAGAAGAGGGAACCCATCCCATTCCAAAAGTGCCTGCGCTGGACCGAACAGAGCCTGCAGGCGAATGCATCTGTGCAGCTGTCTTTCCTTAGTGCTGGAATATGACTCATCTCTGCAGTACCGCTGTAACTGGGTCAGACCTCAAGAACACATATACATACTGTGTGTGTGTATATATATATATATATATATATATATATCCTCCCTCCATCACACCATCCATCTTACTGCCCATCATTCAACTGCCTTTTGAAGAACTTCTTTTATCTTTTTCTTTATATAAAACTCTAAATGCCCTGATACATTTGTAAATGTTTACATATGTTTGTTAAAAACATTATAAATGCTTTTTATTCTTAGGTTGAGTGCAACTCCAAGCTGGATCCAACCCACACCACATTCCTGAAGGCAAGCGAGCAAACATACTGTAGAAATAGAGGCAAAACTTTTCACCATTTTGTTACACAAAATTTCAGAAATAAATGATTAATAAAAATGGATTTGGTTTGTTTCAGATGGCTGATTCAGGTGGAATGCCTCAAATTACACAGGTGAGACTGCTTGACGTGTCTGATCTCAGATCAGTCTATGACAAATAGTCTATTACAGTGGTGACCCAACACAGTGCCAGAATTGTTTATTGTACAAAAGTTATCAAAAATTTCTTTAAAATCAAATATTTTCATTTATTAATATTAATGAATAAATAAGGAAGAACTTAAAGGATTAGTTCACTTTTAAATGAAAATGAAAATGAACCCAATAAATATCCTGATGCATCCAAGCTTTATAATGGCAGTAAGCGTTACCAAACGAGTATGAGCTGAAGAAAGTGTCTCCATCCACATTCATCCATCATGAAAAAGATTCCACACGGCTCCGGGGGGTTAGTAAAGGCCTTCTGAAGCGAAGCGATGCGTTTGTGTAAAAAGAATATCCATATTTAACAAGTTATAAAGTAAAATATCTAGCTTCTGCCAGACCGCCTACCATATTCAATGAAGAAAGTGTAAAACTCTAGGAGTTTAAAAAGCTTACGCTACGTCCTACGCCTTCCCTATTCAACTTACGTAAAAAGTGTAACTGATGCGACGCCAGTTTACACTTTCTTCGTAACTTGGATACGGAAGGTGGTCTGGCGGATGCTAGATATTTTACTTCATAACTTGTTAAATATGGATTTTTTTTACACAACCCCCCCTGCCACCCACTGCAGAAAAAACCCATTGTCGTCACAGTACTTGTTGAATGTGAACTTGCATTTAACAGAGTCTCGATCATGAAATTTTTCTCTCTTTTTTTAACAGCCTGGAAAACTAACAGAGGCTTTCAAGTACTTCCTGCAGGGAATGGGATACAGTAAGTCTAATTCATTTAATAACATTATGATTATCAGTGTATTTACTAACAAAAGTTTCAGGGCAAATCAGCACCAAAATCAGTTCAATTGATGATTCTTTCTCTGCCAAATGTAAACCGATCCAGTGTTTTCAGTGTCCTTTCTCCTTTGTGTGTCTCCCATGTGACTTCCATTTTGAGACAGTTGTGAGTGTATGCATGTGAATAAAAGTCTGTGTGGAGGTGTTGTATTTGTTATAATCTATACTGTATGTGTATTTTCCTGCCCTTTCTCAGTTGCTTATATGAAGGATCGGAGAATGAGTGGGGGGCCAGGTACTTCCTGCTTCCTGTTCACGCCTGCCCTCTTCCTCGTTTAAATGACACCTGTAGTTTAGTCTTCTAATCCCTTGCTTTTTTGATTGGCCTTGATTAGTTTCTGTATTTATCCTTCCCAGACTGATATTTCCATTCATTCATTATTTCCTTTATTGATCAGTGATTTTTCCTCTGGAGGAAAAATGTGCTTTGAATGCGCTGTCAAGCTCTCTGCATGGCACTTATTTGATATTGAGACATCGAAAACAAAAACTTAAGTTCAAAAACATGGCATCAAATGTATTTTTAGCTTAGAATTTTATATTAGATATATATTATATATTAGAATAAGTTTCAAATAAAGAAAAATATGCACTCTTTCCCTGAAATGTCACCTTTAAAAGAGGATTCATAGGCTGCAACATCTTTTATAGTTGATATATTTCATATTTTTTATAAATACTTATATTTATAACTTTTAAATATTTATAATATTTATATATTTTTACATAATATTTTCTGTTTCTGATTTATTTGAATGAGTGTCAAGTCAATTACAGTATTTTCTTGTTTTCAGTACAAATATCTAAACATCCATAAAATGACACTTTGAGAAGCAAAAATGCTTAAAATATTATGGGTCATTGACGATTAAGGTTTTTAAAAATGTAAAAACATAATGGAGATATAATTCATTTTGAAGTTTTATTAAGTGTTAACAATGAGAGTATGTGGTTTTTATAATCAATTAACACTGCGTTGGTCATTTTTTACAAGATGGACAAAATTTGTCACCAAAAAAGTCATTTGGTTTAACCAAAATTTCAGTTTTACCAAATGACACTTTTGGTTATACCGAATGACGATATTTTCAAACAATGCTAACAGGCTAATATCTAGTTAGCTAGCTAGTTATCTTGCTGGCTAGCTAGCAAAATGACAATCAAACATTTTATATTTAGTACAAGTTTTTAAAATATTACAACATTTTCGGTTGTACCGAATGACCTGATGTTTGCGTATGCGTATGAGTAAGTGAAAACGTGAATTTTTCAACTAGTTAAGAGAGCGTTAGCTACTTTGCTTCATGGCCATGTGGTCCTTTGCAGGTGTCTGAATGATGTCACATCCTGTCACATGATATTGACCGCATGACTTGATCCAAAATGGTCCCTTTGTATTGGTTACTCCGAATGACATCAATGAAATTCATTTTTCCGGAGATTTTTTCTCATAACAAAGCAATGACTTTTTGCCATTTTGCACTATGTTGATATATGATGTTATGAAATCATGACAGAATAAAAAATATATACATTTATTACATTTTAAGATATTTTAATCACATATGAAGTGGCTGTATTTGCCTTTGGACGGTTAAACCAAATGACATTTTGACACTTCAAATTTTTTAAAACACCTTTAAATATAGTAAAATATAATTAAAACCTTTTGTATTCAATAAAATAGATCTAGTTGTACTACGTTACATACTTTGGATGTCATATCTTTGTTTTTTTATTATTATTAAGGCCTTTGGACAAAAAAAAAAAAAAACCTGTCACGTCATTGACCCATATATATATATATATATATATATATATATATATATATTCACAAAATGTTTTTCTTGTTTTGATCAAAAATCTTACAAAATGTTTTGGTTTATGTTTAAAACAAGAGGAAATATTCAAATGGGATAAGGAAAATGAAATCTAAAATGAAAATATGTAAATAAAAATGAATCTGCTTTTGTATGTTTAGATATTGTTTTTTTTTACTGTAAAAACAAGAAAAATACTGATTAAGAAAATGACTTTATGCACTGAAAACAAAGGCATTTAGATATAAAGATAATGGTTGGATATTTTTTAGTTGGATTTGAGTCATTCTGGTGGAATGTTATCAGCTTGAGGCTGAAATTATTTTCGACCAAAAGTTCAAGCATGTCATCCCTGCCTCCTCTGCAACACATCATGCATCCCAGACGAACTTCCCTGTGGATATGAAATGACTTATTCATCTCTTTCTCTCTTTTTCTCTCAGTGCCTTCAGCCAGTATGACCCGTCTTGCTCGCTCACGAACAGCTTCTCTGACCAGCGCCGGCTCCGTGGATGGTTCTCGCAACCGCGCATGCACACACTCAGATAGCAGTGAGGGAGTTGGGCAGGTCAGCCACACCATGGAAGTGTCCTGCTGAACCCTCGTGCACCGTCTCACATGCACACATTTAGAGAGACGTGGCGTGGAAGGAGGGCGTGAGAAGAATGAAGGTCTCATACTGCTTTCATTCTTTCTTTCTCAGCCATTTTCTATGTCCTTTCTCTCAGTTTTTTCAGTGTTAGCCCTCATAAAGGAATACTTCACCCAGAAATGAAAAAAACTTCCATCATTTTAATCACCCAGTTGTCTTTAGAAACCTGTATGAATTTATTTCCTTAGTAGAACACAAAATGAAATATTTGTAGTCCAAGCTGCTTTTTTTCATATAATGAAAGTGAATGGTGACCACAAATTATTTGCAGTGAATATAAACTTTCCCCATTGTGTGGCTTGTATAGTGCTTTGTCCCTTGAGGAGCATGACAGCACTTGGTCCCCATCCACTTCCATTGTATGGAAGAGAGCAGCTTGGACATTCAGCTAAACATCTGTTTTTGTGTTCCACGGAATAAAAAAAACAACATACGACTTTAGAAGAACCTCAGTTTGAGGTTTTCATTTTGAGTTGAACTATTCCTTTAACCTGTAAAATGAAGACTTGCTGTCATTCCCCCTTTCAAAACAGTGTCTGGTTTCCCCCAATTTTGTAACGCGGTTACTTATCGCTCAATGTGTCAGTATATCTGCACCCTTCGCTTGCTGCCTCTGGCCTTCACCTTCTCCTATGACAAAACTACAAGTCCCATCAGACCCTGCTCTCACTCATTCCTGTCCTATGACAGTCTTTGAGGAGTAACTGATGGATTGGGTAGCAGGTAGAGGGGGTTGGTCCTGAGGAAGAGGATGAAACAAAGCAAGAGAAAGAAGAAGGGAAGGTTCTTAAACCAGAGGGTGATTTTGAGTGAACCATGTTATGCTCTCCCTCTCAATTATGAATGAAATCAAAGCGATTGTATAGTCGAAGAGGGTGAAAATCTCTTAACAGTAGTTTTCGGCTAATCATCTCAGCTCATTCAGTCACTGGGAATGTCTGCATCACCTCGTACTGTAACAAAGAATCATCTTTTTGATATTTTTTATTATTATTTGAGCTAAATTTGATTTCTTATTTGAAATATGTTAATAAAAACTAAAAAGTAGGAGCAGAAGTTGTATAACTTGACCACTGACTTGCCTTAAAATATTATTAAACTATATTAGAATGCATCATTTTGCCATTCACTTTCAAATCAAGTCTTGCTTCATTAAAGGTAACATTCCGTCCCACGCAAGTACCCTTTTAGTGTGTACTCACTGTCATATGAAAGTGGCTTTGCCTGGGATTGGTTCTGTACGATCTTTTTATAGACAATCAGCTTCTGACCCAAACCGGACCATCGCTTCCCTTACAGCACCCAGCCCCGCACGAAGAATATACCAAAGCTACTGATACAAATGCACACACGAATGCACACGTACATTTTCCGATGAGGGCTGGGCTCTGCAAGGTAACAGAGCTTCTGTATGCATATACTCGCACACATACACACACACAAAATTAATGTACTCACATGCAACATGCACATAAACAACACAGAAGGATTCATATGTATTAGAATCAAGCTCATTTAGATCTGTACACCAACATTTAGTTATTTTTTGTGCTATTTTACAATGGACCTTTTTCTCAATGGACCTATTCACATGGTTCTTAGAACTCAACATAGTTGGGTAAACTTTATAGTTACAACAAAAACATTTTTTGCATTCCACTTTGCTCCAATAGCAAAATAAAAATAGCATTTATAGTAGGAAAACAAATGAGACATTGATTATGTTGGTCAGAAGAGGGAAAGATGTCAAATTTGCCATCATTCCCACAGCCGTTGTTTTAGAAACATTCATGCAGCAGCTTGAACTAGTTTTCTGAACTGTAATGCTTAGTAATATAACACAAAGCACAGTGTTATAACATAAATTTTTTAAAAAATGGTAATAAAAAGTCTGTCTGTTAAAAAGGTCCATTATTGGAAAATCTGTTGTTGATGTATTACGGAAGAGGATTAGGGCCAAGCAATAATAAAAAAATAAAACCATCTCGAGATTAAAGTTGTTAAATTTTGAGAAAATGTCGAAATAAAATGTTGAGAATAAACTTGTTAAATTACGAGAAAAAACTCGTTAAATTTTGAGAAAAAAGTCGAAATAAAATGTTGAGAATAAAGTCATTAAATTATGAGAATAAAGTCATTAAATTACGAGAAAAAAGTCGATAATTTAACAAATTTGTTCTCGTAATTTAACGACTTTTTTCTCATAATTTAATGACTTTATTCTCAACATTATCGACTTTTTTCTCGAAATTTAACGACATTTTTCTCAATTTAACAAATTTGTTCTCGTCATTTAACGACTTTTTTCTCGTAATTTAACGAGTTTATTCTCAACATTTTATCTCGACTTTTTTCTAGAAATTTAACGAGTTTTTTTCTCGTAATTTAACGAGTTTATTCTCAACAATTTATCTCGACTTTTTTCTCAAAATTTAACGAGTTTTTTCTCGTAATTTAACGAGTTTATTCTCAACAATTTATCTCGACTTTTTTCTCGAAATATAACGAGTTTTTTCTCGAAATTTAACAACTTTAATCTCAAGATGGTTTTATTTTTTTATTATTGCTTGGCCCTAATCCTCTTCCGTAATGTATGTATATAAATCGCACAAAATTAAAGCTGCAGTCCGTAACTTTTTTTGGTTAAAAATGATCCAAAATCAATTTTTTAACAAGTAAATAACCAGCCAGTGTTCAAAACTATCTCCTTACCTTAACCTGATTTACAACGGTAAGCTTGTAATAATGTTTTATAATAAAATCGGTACTGGTGGGTTTCCACGGGAAATTCGAGCATGCATCCGTTCGTCTTTGCGTCATTACGTCACGTCTGTTTACATAAAGAAGGAGTCCCAGCTAGAAGGCTATATGTGAGGATCATTTTTTCACAGCAGCTGGAATAATTAAATTTATCATTTTGATGGCGTATTGTAATCCAGAAAGGTCCAAATGACAGTCATCAGTGACAACTGGAGATTCACCCGTAGTCAAAAGCAAAAGAATTCGGACTGTGGAGTGGCTACAGAAATTGCTAAACACATTAAATACACA
This sequence comes from Ancherythroculter nigrocauda, assembly GCA_036281575.1. Classification (NCBI taxonomy): domain Eukaryota; kingdom Metazoa; phylum Chordata; class Actinopteri; order Cypriniformes; family Xenocyprididae; genus Ancherythroculter; species Ancherythroculter nigrocauda. The sequence goes on from VTFQ01000673.1 coordinate 57,583, forward strand.
TAGTCACGCAATGCTGATTATAATTTGAGAACAAAGTATAACAATAATAATTTGTACGGCTTGACGTGATCCGATCTAAACGATCGTTAGATTTAATACCCACTGGCAGCGCTATTTTCATGCTTTTTTCTCAGTTGGTCGGAACAAAAGTGGCAGATTTGTTACTCCTTCAGATGACATTTTCCGGTGAAAATTCTTGTTTTGGTCATACTTTCAAGACATAGAATCTGTGATTCTGAAGAACAGTATCCACACCGATGTGGTGACTGGCAGCAAACATTCGATTCATCCGTGCTGAGAAGCCGTGCCAACCCACAAGCCACGTAAAAATGATAATTCCCCAAATAACGGGTTTCAAACAGAGATGGCGACAAAGAGGCAAAACTTACAGACTGCAGCTTTAAAAAACAAATTATAAAAAAGCAACACCAACAATCACATGAATGAATGAAAAAATGAATGAATGAACAAATCAGTGAACAAACAAAAAAATGAGCAAATGAATGAACGAATAAATGAGCAAATGAATGATCGAACAAATAAATGAATGAAATGGAATTAAGTTCCAGAGGTAACTGATATGAGCTCAGATCCGATTGGCCGACGCAGCTAATGTGGGACTTACGAGGGCGGAGCAACCATTGATTTTACATTCCACACTCGCTCTTTTCTGTCTTATTGAATGTCAGATTTCCTGCGGCTTCCTCAAACGGGAAGCACACATTTACAACTTTTCAGGGGCGTTTCATGTGTGTTTGTCTGTAAGGGGCGGGGCTTTCTGGAGCATGTCGCTCCAAGCTCGGAATGTAGGGCAAATCCCACCCCCAACAAACCCACCCCCCAAAAACAAGGTGCCCCACCCCTCACAGACACTTCCAGTCGCCCCCAAAGGGCTATCGACCCAGGCAACGCATCGTGATCGACCTCACTTCATGCAAAGCTGGGCGCAGTACTGTAGATACTGTACAAAGAGAAAGATGAATGCGTGAAACGGAATAAACGGTGAATGTGAAAAAGGAAAGAGAGGGAGAGATGGAACGAAAGGACACATGGAGGGTGTTCAAAGTGGGAGGGTGAAAGTCAAATTCAAAATAGTGACAGGTTTCCTCCTAAAGACTGAATGGACAAACACGTTCTTCCCCAGTATTGATTTGCATGAGTTTTGATAATGCAACCTCGTGTTTGTGTCGTTTTCCTTGATTTCCTGTCTGAAGTATGCAGTCGTTAGCTCTTAATAAGAGATAAAGAGCATGCCCACCTTTCAAAGGTGCATTTTTTCCCAATCCCTGATCTCTGCCCGGGGGCCCTGAATGTATAATGTCCTTTGAAAGTGCTGTACAGTATTGTCAATGTGGCCCCATATCACCTTTACTCAAATCAGGGCTCGCACCAGTTTGACCTGCCACACCTGCCTTCCCTTGCACCCCTTACCTTCTCGATCTATGTTCTATGCTGTAGATATTCGCTGTTTTTAGGGCGTAAATCTAAAATAGGTCTGTACCACTAGCCTTGTCATGTGGAACTGTTATACTTTTGATTTCCCTTGAGTTCTTTTTTTTAATAATATAGTAGTTCTTATTTAACCATGTGTTGCATCTCTTCTTGTGAGGATTCAATGAGTATTATTATTAATAATATGATTACAATTGTTACGATTAGCCATTGTTTTATATTAAGCAATAAGTTGTTGATGTTTTCTTTCTGGAAGGGGGCGGTTGTTACAAATATGTCTAAAGATACAGTAGGAGTCACTCTTAACCTGCTTTGCCATACGACAACTACGAAAAATAATGTGTTTATGTAATATGTACATCTATATACAAGCTGTCACTGTCTGTGTACTAAAAATCTGAACGTGCAACAAATAAAAAAGGATACAAACGGGATAAGTTCTTTTGATTTATTTTCTTGCAGCTTGACTTATTGACTCCCAAGATATATGTATGAATTTATGAAAATTACCCCATTCAAAAGTTTGTGAACCCTTGATTCTCAATACTGTGTGTCATTACCTGGATGAGCCATGACTGATTTTTTGTTTTGTGATGGTTGTTCATGAGTCGCATGTTTGTCCTGAGCAGTTAAACTGAGCTCTGTTCTTCAGAAAAATCCTCCAGGTCCCAAAAATCCCCAAAACAACTATTAAAAGAGGTTCAAATATTCACTGACACCCCAGAAGGAAACATGATGCATTAAGAGCTGGGGGGTGAAAACTTTTGAACAGGATGAAGATGTCCAAATTTTTCTTATGTTGTTAAAAAATCTTTTCTTATCTTTTTTTTTTTTTCATTTTGTACTGCCCTTAGGAAGCAGCAGAAGATACTTGCATGTTTCCCAGAAAACAAATTAAGTACAATTTACCTTGATCTTCAAATTCCAAAAGTTTTCACCCCCCTGGAAAATCAAATAATTTTCAGGATCTGGAAGATTTTTCTGAAGAACGATTGGGTTTACCTGTTCAGGACAAACAAGAGACTCATGAACAACCATCACAAAACAAAATAACAGTCGTAGATCATCCAGGTAACCACACACAGTATTAAAAATCAGTGGTTCACAAACTTTTGAATGGGGTCATTTTTATAAATTCAACTTTCTATTCATCATAGCATCATGAAATAAAAATGTAAATAACTGTTTTCAACATTGATAATAATAATGAATGTTTCTTGAGCATCAAATCATCATATTAGATTGATTTCTGAAGGATCATGTGACACTGAAGACTGGAGTAATGATGCTGAAAATTCAGCTTTGATCACAGGAATAAAATTACACTTTACTGTATATTGACATAGAAAACAGCTGTTTTAAATTGGAATAATATTTCACAATATTACTGTTTTTGTTTGTATTTTTAATCAAATAAATGCAGGCTTGGTGAGCAGAAGATACTTCCTTTAAAACATTAAAAAAATCGTACTGACCCCAAACTTTTGAACGGTAAGTTGCTTTTGGAAGCCTATTTCTGCCACATAAGAAAAAGATTTGCAAGTCATAATTATGAGATATAGTGTCATGAATGTTCTTGTCATAATTATGACTTTTTATGTCATAATTTGGCTTGTGTCATATATGTAATATAATTTCTCTGCAGTAGTAATCCAGCACACACACTTTATAGACTTTGCTGTAATTTATTTCAAGAAACAAAATTTGCAATACATTTGTGAATTTCTTCACCTCATGTAACAAAGCTAAGCATTTAAAGATGTATGCAGTGTGAAAAGAATCCATAGGCTGCATTTCAATTAACATACTTCTATATAGTAAATTTCACTGGTGATGGGAATGTATATATTTTTGAATGTATAATAAGATAGGACACTAGCAATTGCACATAATACTACAAAATTCAATACAATTTTCGGTCACACTTTATGTTAGGTGTCGTTACCTACTATGTACTTACAATGTACTTATGTTCATATTGTATTGCAAAACACTTTTGCTGCTACTGAGGTGAGATACGGGTAAGTTTAGGGACAGGTTTGGTGGTATTGTTTGGTTAAGAGGTAAGGGAAGGGTAAATGGGGTAATTATAAATGTAAATTTATAATATAAGTACAATGTGAAAACATATAAGTGTATTGTATCAAACGATTAATTTAAATATTAGTACATATTAGTTAAAGACACCTAATATAAAGTGGGACCAAATTTTACTGATACCACAAACCCTTTGAAAGTATTTGTAATCTGTTAGTAGTTGTAAACCAATAAAATTCATTGTCTTGCATTAGCATTTAACTTAATTATCTTAAAGTTAATTGGGTTCATGCTTAAAAACCCTGCAAATACACACTTAAAATTTCTATCTTTATGACATGTACAATCATTTGCAATGTACCAATTCTAATCATGCATGCTATTTAGTACAGACAGTATGTGAAATGGGATGCAGCCATACTCTCATGTCTCAAATCAAGTTCATTGGAGATTTACTGAAAGATGAGCTCATAAGTTAGAATGTAGGCATCACTGTAGACATACAGCAGATGATCTCTGGGGTCATAGTTTAGAAACTCAATATTAGTCTGCATCTTCTTAATATTAATTTTCAAATCGTAGCGCTCTACATTGGTTTTGGTGTCATAAGAGTAAAAAATCTCTTCTCTTTCTGTATCCACGTAACGAGTAGCATAAAGCACACCACACACCATGAAGGTGTTTGTGACGGTCCTTTTGTGAAGAGAAGTGGACCATGTTTGGTTCAAAGCAGGCGGGTTGCTAGTCTCAACTTTACTGATAATTATATTTCCGAAGTTGCTTGTGGTCGCGTATATAACATAAACCCCAAATTCATCTGTGGCAAAATCCATATCTGTATAGCTGTATGTGGTGCCGAGGTGTGCGAAAGGAAACTTGTTGTTGTAACCTGCATCTTTAGGTAAAGCCACAGTACTGACAGAACGAGTCTTCATGTTGAACTGACATACGGAGTATGCGTAGTAACAGTTATAGTAGAGCATATTACCGTACATGACCATGTTTGAGCCCTGAATTGTGTTTGTTGTGGGGTTGGAGCTTGATATATATGTATCTGTTGGTCCTATACCTAATAAAAGAGTACTCAAAGTACCGTATTGGCGGACATAGTGGCCATACACATTACTGCTTGACAACACCACCAGCCAGTACTTGTTCTCGTCTCCTGGTGCCGGCTTTGCATCTCGACCCCAAGCACCGTAAGGATAGGAGGTGCTGTACACCGTGAGGGAATACGTTCTAGGTCCCGCCACACTGACCAAACCGCCCAGACCACAGCGGGCTACAAAGATAAAGGAGAAAAAGAAATTGAGTGGATTTCTGCTGAGATTAATAATGAAAACGCTCAGGAAGCTTGAGTTAAAGGATTAGTTCACTTTCAAATAAAATGTTCCTGATAATTTACTCACCCCCATGTCATCCAAGATGTTCATGTCCTTCTTTCTTCAGTTGAAAAGAAATTAAGGTTTTTGATGAAAACATTCCAGGATTATTCTCCTTATAGTGGACTTCAATGGGCACCAAATGGTTGAAGGTCACAATTACAGTTTCAGTGCAGCTTCAAAGGGCTTTCGTTTCTTATCTAGCGAAACGATCGGTCATTTTCGAAAAAAAATGTAAATGTATATGCTTTATATAAACAAATGATCAAGTCTACTTATGGAAAAAATGGAACTGGCACTGTGTTTGTTCCGTAAGTTGAATAGGGAAGGTGTAGGACATACAGCGTAAGCTTTCTGAAGAAAGTGCGTTTTTTTTCTAAAATGACTGATCATTTCGCTAGATAAGACCCTTATTCCTCGTCTGGTATCGTTTAGAGTCCTTTGAAGCTGCACTGAAACTGAAATTTTGACCTTCAACCGTTTGGAGGCCATTGAAGTCCACTATAAGGAGAATAATCCTGGAATGTTTTCATTAAAAACCTTAATTTCTTTTCGACTGAATAAAGAAAGACATGAACATCTTGGATGACATGGGGGTGAGTAAATTTATCAGGAACATTTTATTTGAAAGCGAACTAATCCTTTAAGGGATTATTGGGATCTTTAGCGTACCTGGGGGAACTGTAGGAGGTGGTGCCGTGGCCTTGACCTCTTCTTTACACTGTTCCAGTTCCCTCTTAATGCGCTGGTTATCTCGATCTTTCTTTATCACCAGCATGTTGTCAAACTTCTCCAGCTCCACCATTGTGTCTTTCATATCCTCAAGCTTTAAGAAAAATATCACATTTATTATTATTTTTACCTGTATACTACTCATTTTTATAGTTTTTGAGGTTGTTTTTATGCCATAATTAGTTTTAGTTTTATTTAAAATATTTATTTTTAAGTACATTGATTTTTATTTCCTTTTTACAATTATTATTATTTAAAATTGTATTACTTTATTTAGTGCTTTCTCGTGTACAAGTATTATTTTTAAGACAACAGATGCGCCTATTAAAACTTGAATATTATTTAATTTATGCAAAACGCTATTATTACAGAAACACAAAAGAACCAAATAAATGAATATTAGAAAATAATAATAATGCAAGTCACCTGAGCTGCAGTCTGTACACTGAGATGCTGGTAATTTTGGGTGGTCCTGTTGAGTTTGTCGACGAGGTCCTGAATCTCGGCAATCTCTAACTCAATTATGCGCAGAGACACGGCCCCATAAATATTCCTGTTATCCTCCTTTTCAAGCATGACCACGTTGTCCTCCAGCTGCTTGATGCGTTGTTGTAGACCCAGCACAAGTCTGTCTAATTCTGTCATCTGCAGATATTTACATTAACACAATTAATTTTAATTTCATTTCATTTAGTTATTTAGAATATATTTGAACAACAGATAAAATGATAGAGAATTTTTTTTTCCACCCTACCTTTTCTGAAGTGATGGTCCCAGTGCATTGTAAGGCATCGTTCTCTACTTTCTTTAGTTTATTCATAGGGAAAACAGGATCTGAATTTTTTAGATCGCACACGCAGTCCTTCCCTTTCGCTGACTGTGTGATGACCTAATGACAGAAAATTAAACGATATAAAACGAGCAAAAACATGTCATTTTGTATTTTATAGTCATGACACAAAAAAACTATTTATATATAGTATTGATTTTTTCTTACCTGAGGGAAAGTTAGAGGAATGAGGATCAAAAAAATGAATATATTAGACTGACTCATGTCTGAAGATAGAAAGGGGACCTTATAATAAACAATGACTGGTAGCAACAGCAGAGTTTTAAAGCCAAATCATTATTGTGAAATAATGATTTTTTTCATTTCTTTCGGTGAAACAGTTTGTTGCAATCTTATCTTTGTGAACACCTTCAGTTGGTCCATGAGTAATGGAAAATTCACGCTTTGCCTATCATGAATTGTCAAACTTTCAACATTTGTTTTGCTTCACTATCTGACCATAACAGTGAAATTGCAGATTTGTTGAGAGATGTGTTTTTGTCTTACAAAATTCTTTTGTAATACTTTAAGTTTTTGCAACATCAAAATGATTGTGTTGTTTAAAGCAAGACTTTTAGCCTTTCGGGGTCATTTGCTCATCATGCTCTCCTACTTGTTGGTCCTCACAGTCACAGTAAGTCCCTTCTTTTATCTGTTTTGGATTTCTTTAATGGAATGTTTTTTTTAATGGAATAAATATAATATATATAAAGATAAATATACATTATTGTTTATTTATATTTATTTAATTTATCTACATGTACATATTGCAGTGGTTATATAACAGATCTCACTATACTACAGCGCTGTTGAATGCTCAAATCTGATTGGTTGACCAATGTTCTAAGGTGTGCAATTATTTTCAGGGAAACACACGGCTAGCAGGTTTTAAAGGCATTGCAGTTCCATATAATTTCAGTTATTTCAAAAGGTCCTTACAGCTTACAACTGCAAAGAAACAAAACCCAGAACGACACCAAAAAAATAAATGTACTAAACAATAGGATGAAAACGAGAAATTATTGTATTATGTTGTGTGTATGTGTGTAATCAGGCGACTGTCCAGGCTCAGAGAATTACAGGTGAACAGAAGGATGGTTCCTGTGTGTGTGAATTAAGCAGCTCTCTCTGGGCTTTCCCCACTGAGAAGTTCGAGGGAGTCGCAAAACAAGTCCAGACCTGTGAGAACAACCTTGAAAAGTTTCAGTCAAAGGTGAGATCCTTTAAAGTCATACTGTAGATTCATTCTTGAAGTATGTCAGTGAACTCATTTGCATTGTAACTTTCAGGTGAAGAACAGAAATGTACAACTGCCAAAGATGGAACGCGCTCTTAAGGACATCACAGCCCGCCTGAAACCGTTCGAGTATCTGAACACAAACGGCCTGTACAACGCCCTTCACCTTCAACAGCTGATGAAGGAAGTTGACGAAATCTATTATACTGCCAGTGATGCTCACAAGAAAAGCCCCAGCAAAGAGACCAATGACCTTCTGAAAGAGGTAAATCTTCCTTAAAATAGTCACCAGGGGCCTCGTTTATAAAGCGTGCGTATGTACAGATTTGATCTTTGAGTGTGCGTACGCTTAAATCCACACCAACGCTCATACAGTGGCATGAAAAAGTATGTGAACCCCTTGCAGAATCTGTGAAAATGAGAATTATTTTAATAAAAATAAGAGGGATAATAAAAAATGCATGTTATTTTTTGTTTAGTACTGTCCTGAGTAAGATATTTTACATAAAAGATGTTTGCATTTAGTTCACAAGACAAAACAATAGCTGAATTTATTAAAATAACCCCATTCATAAGTATGTGAACCATTGATTCTCAATACTGTGTGTGGTTACCTGATGATCCACGACTGTTTTTTTGTTTTGTGATGGTTGTTCATGAGTCTCTTGTTTGTCCTGAGCAGTTAAACTGAGCTCTGTTCTTCAGAAAATTCCAAAAATTCTTCAGTTTTCCAGCATCTGCATATTTGAACCCTTTCCAGCAGTGACTGTAGGATTTTGAGATCCATCTTTTCACACTGAGGACAATTGAGGGACTCAAACACAACTATTAAAAAAGGTTCAAACATTCACTGATGCTCCAGAAGGAAACACGATGCATTAAGAGCCGAGGGGTGAAAACTTTTGAATTCAAATATCAAGGTAAATTGTACTTAATTTTTCTGCCGGGAAACATGCAAGTATCTTCTGTTGGTTCCGAAGGGCAGTACTAAATGAAAAACAATGATATTTAAACAAATAAGAAAAATTCTGACATCTTCATCCTGTTCAAAAGTTTTCACCCCTCGGCTCTTAATGCATCGTGTTTCCTTCTGGAGCATCAGTGAATGTTTATGTGATAAAATGGATCTGAAAATCATAGTCACTGCTGGAAAGGGTTCAAATATGCAAAAATGCTTGAAAACTGATGAATCTGCAGGAGCTGGAGGATTTTTCTGAAGAACAGAGCTCAGTTTAACTGCTCAGAACAAACAAGAGACTCATGAACAACCATCACACAACAAAAAAACAGTAGGTAACCACACGCAGTATTGAGAATCAATGGTTCACATACTTATGAATGGGGTTATTTTAATAAATTCAGCTATTGTTTTGTCTTGTGAACTAAATGCAAACATCTTTTATGTAAAATATCTTACTCAGGACAGTACTAAACTTTTTTTATTATCCCTCTTATTTTATTAAAATAATTCTCATTTTCACAGATTCTGCAAGGGGTTCACATACTTTTTCATGCCACTGTATTTATAAAAACGGTTTTTGACATGGAAAAGTTCTTAGCGCCACATCAGGGTCTGAGCAGACATACGAAATTTTCTTTGTCAGTGTACTGCAGGTTTTTGTAAATAAGTTATTCTTGCAGCCCACAATTCTAAATTAAAGGATTTGGACGATGACTGCTGATCTTTCGTATGTAAATGACATTAATTAGGCGTCGTTTACAAGGCGGAGAACTAAAACCATTCAGCTGCGCGCAAGTTCAAGATCATTTGCGATTTATAGATTTCACATCTTAAAGATGTGCGTACGTTTATTCTATGAATCACACGTATACGTACATCTGAGAAATGATCGCAAGATCAAATTTCAGTGTCATTCCTATTCCTACATAGAGCCCCTTTAACAATGACAATGGTCACTACAAGTCTTCTGAATACGATAGTTTTGTGTGAGAAACATTTAAATTTAAGTCATTGTTAATGATAACTGCTGTTGCATGAAGGTCATGTTTAGTCTGCATTGTATCCAAAATCAAAAGTGGCAGAAAATGACTTCTGATTACGGTTTACTCCTCATTGACGTTCCATGAATTGAAAATAGATTAAGTAGGGTGACCATATGCGCCATTCTCCCAGGATGCGTCCTGTCCAGGATTTCTAAATTGCCTAAAATGGCTTGAGCCCTTGCCTCTTTAATTGTGAAAGTGGTCATATTGATGTGCCCCCGGAACACGATTTAGGAACACGATTTCTACACGGAGGTCTGTGCAAGCCACTGTTCTTATTGACATTCTTAATGCAATGCATTAAAATGTTGCCCTATTTGCAATGCTTTGACCGTTCTCTGTAGATCCAGCCTTCTTGCAAGCCACGATCGGTTGATTATGTATAATGCATGCTATTGGTCAAATTATTTTTCAGTCGTTACCTTCTGCAAATATGAAAACAATACCAAAACTGGGACATTTTATGCAACTTAGAAATCCTGGACAGGACGCGTCCTGGGAGAATGGTGCATATGGTCACCCTAGATTAAGTGAAAATGAACAAAACATTCGCCAAAAAATGGAATACAAAAAAAACAGATTTCCGAATTGATTCAATGACATGGTGACAATGTTTCTGTTTCTCTCAGTTGACTAACGCAAAGAAGGAGATCCAGAAAACGTACAAAAGCGATGTCTTCAATCTTGAGACAATGAAAACGAGGCTACGCTACCTCAACAACAGAGCACAGACCTGCAAAACTATACCTGAAGACTTCAGAAGTAAGTACACGACTCTCAGTGAGTGGAGAAATTATGTCTTCATTGATGTCTTCAACAGTAAGGTGAAAATTGTTTTTTTTTCATGAAATATGTTTACTTGATTACTGAACATATGACCAAATGTAATTCCACTTGCAGGCACTTGTCATCAGCGTATTATGTCCAACATAAGTTCTCCAGTTGTCACCAAGCTCAATTCCATCCACAGTTCCTATATCTCAGGTGCTTGGGGTAGGGATGCCAAACTGAACAGCAAGGAACTTTATTGGGAACACTGTCTGGTGAGTGGAAACAAGCATGGAAACACAATCAGGGTGTACAACTCGTATGAAGATTTCATGGCCAGCAAGAACTACAAGGATGAATACATTGCATCATCCTACAGCCACACAAATGCCGTTCAGGGCTCTGGCACTATACTGTACGACAATACCGTATATTACCAATGCTACAGCACCGCTGCAATCTGCAGCTTCAACATTGCGACAAAAGCAACCAAGCGTGTAAAACTGGATGATGCCGGAATCAACAACAAGTTCCCTTTCTGCTACTACAGCTGCCGTGACTGGACAGACATCGACCTGGAGGCTGATCAAGACGCTGTGTGGGTGATATATGCCACCGAGGAGAACCACGGTAACATTGTTTTGAGTCGCTTAGATCCGCTGGAGCTCAATATCACACATACCTGGAAGACACATCTCTTTAAGAGGTCTGTCACCAGCACGTTTATGGTGTGCGGGGTCCTGTACGCTACACGCTTTGTTAGTACTTACCAAGAAGAGGTGTTTTATGCCTTTGATACAACCACTGGCCAAGAGATAAACACTCTTTCTTTGCCTTTTGAGAAGGTTTCTGCTGGAATAGCCAATCTCAACTACAATCCTGTTGATAGGAGACTTTACATGTATAATGATGGTTATCTGTTAGCATATAACACCTTCAACTGAGGGTCTTTCATACTCAGCTAAGAAAAAAATGCAGTAGCCTATCATATGCTGTAGTTTATAGTTTATGTCAGTCCAAATTGCACAGCATGCAGAAAATCTCAAAATATGAGCAGTGGTTAAACTAATTTGTTGCGCTATCATTATGCGACTGTGAGACTTTTGGAGTGTTTTGTTTAATTTTGTTATTTTTTGGTTATTACAATAAATGTTCTTATACAGCACTTCTCTGACTGTTTTTTTTTAACTCACCTTTTCTATAACTTTAATAAAAACTTTGCTACGAATTCCACACTTTCTGTCAGTACTATAACGTCACATAGGCCTAAGCTACTGGCAAGAGACAAAATGCGATCTCATCAGTTTAATACCTTATAGTCGATGGTCATTATCATATACGACACTGCTGCAAAAAGAAAGGCCTTTTAATTTGCTCAATCAAAATAAATTTTTCAATCAAAGTTCATTTTAGCATTTGTGCCATAATTTTATTGCATACAACCTGGCGTTTTTTTTCATAAAAATAAACTTGAGATCCCAGAGTGTGAAGAGAAAAGTTCCAGAACTGCTACTGTATGTTGTAGGCCTCAGAGGTGGGAAGTCCAGGGGTCAGGCCATATTTTTATTCCACCCACTGAAGCATTAATGAGATAAATAAGTGTTTAATTGAGTGATGATTGACCGTTATTGAAGACACCTGATGATAACAAGCAGAATCACCAAAGGAGAAAATCACTATTTTTAAGTTACCATCGTCGAGGTCAGGGTTTGTTTTAGTTGAGCTCTTGACCCTTGACTTTTTAATGTTAGATTTAGCTTGGGCAATTTTAACTGCATTAAAACAACCAGACAAGCAAAGAGAAAAGATGATCAGGTGGTGTTGGTTATGTTTTCACATAATCATAATTTGATCTGAACTCATTTAGAGCCAAATCTTAGTTAGACTTACATACAGCAGCACTGTGATTCTACAGCAGAAGATCAACTTTATCAACACAAATTTTTTTTTGAATGTTGTCCTTATCACAAAAAAGAGGTTGGTTTTAGGCACACACAGACATCAAGAATCAGCGTATGAATCTCAACAACGGTGACAAGCAACATATTCTGATAAACAGATCAACTCTGAACATTAGAAAACAAGCTACTAAAAAGTCACAGAAAAACAGCAAAATTCAAATAGTGAGAATAAAGAAAATTACTAAGACAATTCAGCTCATAATTTATTCATGCAGCAATGCATGATGGGAGCCATGGATAAATTTTGATTGGTGGCACCCAGAATGCACTGCAACATGCTTTATGATGGCCACCACTGTTGAGATTCACAGGATGATTCTTCATGTCTGTGTGTTTAAAAGAAACTTCTGTTTTATAAATCAGAACTTTAAAAAATATATATTTTTGTGTTGATAAAGTTGATCTTCTGCTGTAGAATCACAGTGCTGCTGTAATCAATAATGCAAATCTAACTAAGATTGGGCTCTAAATGAGTTCAGTGACTATGTGAAATATAACCAACACCACCTGATCATCTTTTAACTTTTCTTGTCTGGTTGGTTTTAATGCAGTTATAACTGCCCAAACTAAATCTAACATTAAAAAGTCAAGGGTCAAGAGCTCAACTAAATCAAACCCTGACCTCGATGATGGTAACTTAAAAATAGTGATTTTCTCCTTTGGTGATTCTGCTTGTTATCATCAGGTGTCTTCAATAATGGTCAATCATCACTCAATTAAACACTTATTGATATCATTAATGTAGTGATGTGTCGTTCTTGAACGATTCGTTCATTTTGAACGATTTGTTCATTTTGAACGAATCTTTATTGTGACTCGGGAAGAACGAGTCGTCTCGGGGGGGTGATTCGTTCAGTCGCGCATGCGCAATATTCTATAGGTTTTGTACTGCTAGTAGTAGTTCACCTGTTGATTCAAATGATTAGTTCATTTCATGAGTCTTTCGGGTTTTGAGTCGTTCCATAATCATGTGACAGACCCATACGCTAAACCAATGCATTCTGAGCCGGAAAGAGAATTGATTAGTTCTTTTTATGAGTCTTTCGGGTTTTGAGTCGTTACTTAATCATGTGACAGACCCATACGCTAAACCAATGCATTCTGATTAATCAGTATTTTATTCATAACAGGGCTTTATTTATTTATAAAATAATAACACACCACAGATCCTCAAGAAACTAACAAAAACATAGTGATAGAAATGTCAGAAATAGCGTATGGGTCTGTCACGTGATTAAGGAACGACTCAAAACCCGAAAGACTCATGAAATTTACTAATCAATTCTCTTACCGGCTCAGACTGCATTGGTTTAGCATGGGGCTGCCTGTCACATCATTAAGGAATGACTTAAACCCGAAGACTTGTCAGACAAGAGGTGAGGTGAGCTTAATCAGCTTGTCATAAAATGAAGACCTAGGTAAAGAATGAATTAATAATTTCTGAATCTTATAGCATTGTAGTTTTGTATTGTTTGTAGTGTGATCAATGTTTGCATAAGTAGTAGATGTGTTGGGGAAGTAACACGTAACATTTTAATTACATTTTGCTAAAATGAACAAAATGAACGAAATGACTCGAAAAAAGATTCGTTCATTTTGCTGAACGAGACTCAAAAGTCAGAGTCGGTAAAATGATCCAAACTTCCCATCACTACATTAATGCTTCAGTGGGTGGAATACTGACCCCCTGGACTTCCCACCTCTGGTTACAAGATCTCAGTGACGGTAGGTTTTATTTGGTCACGAGATCTCAACGATGGTTGGTTTTGCTGGGTTATGAGATCTCAATGACGGTTGGTTTCATTCAGTTACAAGATCTCAATGACGGTCGGTTTTATTTGGTTAAGAGATCTCATTGATGGTTGTTTTTGTTGGTTTATGAGGTCTCAATGACAGTCAGTTTAATTTTGTTATGAGATCTCAATGACTGTCAGTATTGCAGGTAACGGTCTGTAATGAGATCTCAATACAGTATGTTTTGTCCTTTTATGCAATTTTAATGACAGTTTTTTTTTTTTTTCGGTAACAAGATCTCAATGACGGATGGTTTTGCTGGGTTACGAGATCTCAATATCAGTCGGTTTTATTTGGTTACGAGATCTTATCCCAGACAGCAACTTTCTGTCAGCCCAGATCCGGCCCACATCTGGCACACGGATATATTATATATTATTTATAGCATCATCTCAGCATTAAGTTATCAAGCAGAATCACTGAAGGTAAGAAGAAATAAACAGATGAGCAGAAACACAAGAACTACAACTGATTTCAGCCACAGCTTAGAAGGAATCAATTGAACATAAAAGATGTAAAATAGGCATTATTTTTGCCCCAGGGTTACACCCCTTATTTTGTGGGGCTTATTTTAACCCTTTATTCAGTACAGTTTATGGTGACTGTACTGGGGTGTTGGGGGGTATGTGAGGTGTTGTATGGGCTATTTTACACCAGGGTGACACCCTTTATACAGTACAGCTTATGGTGACCATACTGTGGCATTAGATCCCACACAGACCACAGGTTGATCAGACCCACTGGCCTTTCTAACACCACTTCCTGCAGCTACCCGGTCTACCAGGAGGTCTCACATCCAGCTATAGACTGGGCTCAACCCTGCTTAGCTTCAGTGGGGGTGCAAGTTAAAGCTTCAGGTTGATCACTGCAAGGCTGTGCAAGGGTCTTTTCAACCAGACCCTCTTATGTAGAAATATAAATCTCAACAATGGTGAGATGCCTCATGCCGCAATACATTGTATAACATACTATTATTAAGCTGAATTAACAGAAGTTGGTAGTCCTGCCATATTTTTATTCCACCCACTGAAGCATTAATGAGATAAATAAGTGATTAATTGAGTGATGATTGACCATTATTGAAGACACTTGATGATAACAAGCAGAATCACCAAAGGAGAACGTTACAATTTTTAAGTTACCATCATCGAGGTCAGGGTTTGTTTTAGTTGAGCTCTTGACCCTTGACTTTTTAACATTAGTTTTTGTTTGGGCAGTTTTAGCTGCATTAAAACCAATTTAGTGCAAACTCATTTAGAGCCCAATCTCTGAGTTAGATTTACATTATTGATAACAACAACACTGTGATTCTACAGAAGAAGATCAGCTTTATCAACACAATTTTTATTTTTTGAAAGTTGTCCCTATAACAAAAAAAAAAAAGGTCTATTTTAGGCACACACAGACATCAAGAATCAGCGTATGAATCTCAACAACGGTGACAAGCAACATATTCTGATAAACAGATCAGCTCTGAACATTAGAAAACAAGCTACTAAAAAGTCACAGAAAAACAGCAAAATTTAAATAGTGAAAATAAAGAAAATTACTAACACAATTCAGCTCATAATTTATTCATGCAGCAATGCATGATGGGAAGCATGGATGAATTTTGATTGGTGGCACCCAGAATGCACTGCAACATGCTTTATTACTCTCACCACTGTTGAGATTCACAGGCTGATTCTTGATGTCTGTGTGTTTAAATGAACCTTTTTTTTTTTTTTTTAAAAATCAGAACTTCAAAAATAATATTTTGTATTGATAGAGTTGATCTTCTGCTATAGAATCACAGTTCTGCTGTAGTCAATAATGTAAGTCTAACTCAGAGATTGGGTTCTATTTTTTTTTTTTTTCTGTTTTTCTGTGACTTTTCAGAAGCTTGTTTTCTAATGTTCAGAGTTGATCTGTTTATCAGAATATGTTGCTTGTCACCGTTGTTGAGATTCATACACTGATACTTGATGTCTGTGTGTGCCTAAAAAAAGGATTTTTTTTTTGTTGATCAGAACAACTTTTAACATATCCTTCAGATTATATTGATAAAGCTGATCTTCTGCTGTAGGCTACTCAATAATGTAAATCTAACACAGAGATTGGGCTCTAAATGAGTTCAGTGATTCAGATCCAATAATGATTATGTGAAAACATAACCAACACCACCTGATCATCTTTTCTCTTTGCTTGTCTGGCTGTTATAACTTAGTCACAGCAGCCAAACAAATTCTAATATTAAAGAGTGAAGGGTCAAGAGCCCAACTAAAGCAAACCCTGACCTCTGTGATGGTGTCTTAAAAATTGTGATTTTCTCCTTTAGTGATTCTGCTTGTTATCATCAGGTGTCTTCAATAATGGTCAATCATCACTCAATTAATCACTTAATTATCTCATTAATGCTTCAGTGGGTGGAATAAAAATATGGCAGGACTTTTACTTTCTGACCCCTAGACTTTCCACCTCTGATTAATAATAATTACTAATAATGTCGAAATTAGTAGTTGTAGAATGCCACATTTTCTTGCCATAGACCGAGTATTGAAAAGCTAATTTAAAGTTTTGAAGTACTCGTCTGCTAGGGAAACTTCACTCAGCGTTTTTTGACCACCTTTACAGTTAAGACAACTTTTAACTGAAATGACAGCACTGCATACAAACAACAGAGGGCAGCGTCAGCACACAATCTACATTACAATGGAAATATGCTCTATAGTCTAGACACTGTCTGAGTCACTCTTCAACAACAGTAGCATACATTTTTTTGTAATTTTTTTTTTTTAAATTGTTCTTAATTGGTGGTTCCCATCCTCTTCTTTTGTACAACCCCTAATCAACCACAAAAATCTCCATAGACTAGCTGGATGTTGCTAAAATAAAACAACCTAATTTAGTGGTGTCAAACACTGCTAAAAAAAAATCCAACAAAAACAGTGTTTGCTCAAACTATTCTCAAACCTACCTGGGTAGGAACTGACACCAGATTCATGCAACAGGCCTTTTATGTTTTAAATTTATGGCAAGAAACCTTCCCATGTAGAAGGCGACGTTCTCATGACCTTGCGCAACATTCCCTAAAAGTTCTCTAAAGGTGACTAAAATTCCAAATCTTTACAGAACATTTGGGACATTCCTAAAACACCCTCTTTTGGTAATGAAAGTGCTGCAGTTCAAGGTTCCTTGTATGACTTTAGGGGGATGTTCCATTTTGGTTATTTTTGTTATTTTATGGTCAAAAAAAGAACGTTACAAAGAGGATATTTGGGACATTACCTGTTGGTCATTTAATAAAATTCCCGATATGAGTTTAGGGGGACGTTCTATTTTGGTTATTTTTGGTCACATAAGAACATTACAAAGAGGACATTTGGGAAGTTAACAGAACGTCCTATAGTAATAGTCCCTTAAACATTCCCAGAACGTCCTGAACGTCCCCCAACTCTTAAAAGTACAGTACGTTTCCAGTACAGTTCCCAGTAAGTTCAGAGACGGTCACGATGTGGAGTTCTTTTAAGGTTTGGAGGACTTTTTTTGGCGGACCTTCACAGAACATTCAAGATGTTTTACAGGTATTTCCTGTATTATTATTATGAAACCTTTTCTTTAAAATGCAAATCTCTTGCAGTAAGTCATTAGCTGACAACAGCACATGCATGAGCTAATGTAACTGCTGTTTCACTGCATCAGCAACTACACAGTTACTGTCTTTAAATAAAACAACATGCAGCAGAACATCAGTGTTTCTGGATCATCACTGACTGAAACACAGGCTCTACTCTCCAGCACAATGGTGACCTCACAAATCTCAGATAACAGAAACAAAATTAAGCTGTCCTGCTTTGATATTTTGAAGAAACTATTCAAATAGCGTCATGTAGACTCACACAGACATCAAGATTCTGCATATAAACCTCAACAATGGTGACAAAATTTTCAGATAAACCGATCAGTTCTGAGCATCACAAAACAAGCTACTAAAGTCACAAAAAAGATTTTTGTTTGTTGTCACCATTGTTGAGGTTCATATGCTGATTCATGATGTCTCTGTGAGTCTGAAAGACACTGCTTAAAACTCTGTATAAAAAAGTGCTGCAGTTCAAGGTTCCTTATAGGTTTTTTGAGGTTACCATTGTGCTGGAGAGTAGAGCCTGTGTTTCAGTCAGTGATGATCCAGAAACGTTGATGTTCTGCTGCCTGTTGCTTTATTTAAAGACACTAACTGTGTAGATGCTGATGCTGTGATATAGCGATACAGCAGTTACATTAGCTCATGCATGTGCTGTTGTCAGCTAATGTTTTATTGCAAGAGATTTGCATTTTAAAGAAAAGGTTTCATAATAATAATCCAGAAATTGCTTGTAAAGAGCTTTTTTTTGTAAGACATTTGATAAAAATTAGTTTTTGTTTGAACAGCTACTTTTGTTTGTCAATTTAGCTCTAATTTTCAATTCAATTTTCTGACAAGGGCAGCAGGAATGTTCTGAGAACATTTCCAAATAAAATATATTTCCCTAAACGTTCTGAACATCCTGAATATTCTTTGAAGGTCCGCCAAATAACGTCCCTCAAACCTTAAAGGGTTAGTTCACCCAAAAATGAAAATTCTGTCATTTATTACTTACCCTCATGCCGTTCCACACCCATTAGACCTTCGTTCATCTTCAGAACACAAATAAAGATATTTTACTTAAAATCCGATGGCTCAGTGAGGCCTCCATAGGAAGCAATGTCATTTCTCTCAAGATCCATAAAGGTACTAAAAACATATTTAAATCGGTTCATGTGAGCACAGTGGTTCAATATTAATATTATAAAGCGATGAGAATATTTTTGGAGCGCCAAAAATAACAAAATAACGACTTAATTTGTGATGGCCGATTTCAAAATGCTTCAGGAAGCATCTAGCACAGTGAATCAGTGTGTCGAATCTGCTCGGAGCGCCATAGTCACGTGATTTCAGCCGTTGGCAGTTTGAAACCATAGTTTGAAACGCGATCCGAAACGCGATTCGACACACTGATTCACTTGTGCTCCGATTTTTGGCGCTCCAAAAATATTCTCATCGCTTTATAATATTAATATTGAACCACTGTACTCACATGAACCGATTTAAATATGTTTTTAGTACCTTTATGGATCTTGAGAGAGGAAAGTGACATTGCTCCCTATGGAGGCCTCACGGAGCCATCGGATTTCAAGTAAAATATCTTAATTTGTGTTCCGAAGATGAACGAAGGTCTTAAGGGTGTGAAACGGCATGAGGGTAAGTAATAAATGACAGAATTTTCATTTTTGGGTGAACTAACCCTTTAAAAGATCTGGGACTGGGACCTTAAAAGTACTGGGAACGTTACTAGGCAACGTCCTTAACACCAGTGGGGACGTTCTGAGAATGTTCTGGGAACGTAAAATTACTAGCGAGGTTAGACGAGGTGGAAAAAACTGCCCCAATCATCCTTAATACGCAGGAATTTTATTTAAGTAAATCTGTAGTATATACATGATTTCCCCCCACAAAACAAGCAGTTTTGAATACATACATTTGTATAAATAGGAAACTAGTATTGGACATAATTTCATAAAATTTTGTGTTGAACCCAAAATTCTTCTTTCAGCCTGAAGCAGGAGTAAAAGTAATGATATTAAAAGGAGCACAGTTTATTGAATAATCTTCGTTTCAAATGTTTCAATGCTCAGACTTCATCTAACCAGTACAAATCCAACAAGTGTTATTATACCAATGACAAGCAATGGACAATTACTGCTTCACAACATCGTCCTGTGATTTTAAAAAAAGACATTCTTTTGTCTCTTCTATGAAGACAAACCTCCCTTGAAACCACACAATCATAGGCTTAAACAACAATTGAAAGGAATATATGGATACAAAATATTAAAACATAAAATGACACATAAATGATCAAATTATAAATGATGTAAATCAAATAATAATAATATGAATAAATGATCAATCAATAGAAAGCTACATAAATGGCTAATGATTATACATGATTTTTAAAATTAAAAAGAAAATAAAGAAAATAAAACACATGTATGGTTGTTCTCTGTAACACACACACAGGTTGCTATTGAGAATCCTTCATTTAGGATACAATCATTCAACATACAATCCTTCATTCAACATACAATCATTTGTGTTGCATCTAATTTTGCATGCTATATATGCTAGTACAGACAGTTTATGGGATGCAGCCATACTCTCATGTCTCAAATCAAGTTCATTGGAGATGAAAGATGAGCTCATAAGTTAGAATGTAGGCATCACTGTAGACATACAGCAGATGATCTCTGGGGTCATAGTTTAGAAACTCAATATTAGTCTGCATCTTCTTAATGTGAATTCTCAAATCGTATCGCTCTACATTGGTTTTGGTGTCATAAGAGTAAAAAATCTCTTCTCTTTCTGTATCCAGGTAACGAGTAGCATAAAGCACACCACACACCATGAAGGTGTTTGTGACGGTCCTTTTGTAAAGAGAAGTGGACCATGTATGGTTCAAAGCAGGCGGGTTGCTAGTCTCAACTTTACTGATAATCACATTTCCGAAGCTGCTTGTGGTCGCGTATATAACATAGACGCCTGATTCGTCTGTGGCAAAATCCA
This sequence comes from Ancherythroculter nigrocauda, assembly GCA_036281575.1. Taxonomy (NCBI): domain Eukaryota; kingdom Metazoa; phylum Chordata; class Actinopteri; order Cypriniformes; family Xenocyprididae; genus Ancherythroculter; species Ancherythroculter nigrocauda. Next base: position 78,398 of record VTFQ01000673.1, read on the forward strand.
TATCTGTATAGATATATGTGGTGCCGAGGTGTGCGAAAGGAAACTTGTTGTTGTAACCTGCATCATTAGGTAAAGCCACAGTACTGACAGACTGAGTCGTCATGTTGAACTGACAGACGGAGTATATGTTGTAACAGTTATAGTAGAGCGCGTTGCCGTACATGACCATGTTTGGGCCCTGAATTGTGTTTGTTGTGGGGTTGGAGCTTGATATATATGTATCTGTTGCTCCTATACCTAATATAAAAGTACCCATACTATTGAACTGGCGGACATAGTGGCCATGTACATTACTGCTTGACAGCACCACCAGCCAGTACTTGTTCTCGTCTCCTGGAGCAGGATTTGCATCTCGACCCCAAGCACCGTAAGCATAAGAAGTTCCATACACAGTGAGGGAATACGTTCTAGGTCCCGCCACACTGACAATACGACCCAGACCACAGTGGCCTAAAAAATAAAAATAAAGCAAAAATGTAAGTGTAATACGTTAACGCTTTAGCTGTGGCTACATAATAATGATAAACTAATCTATATGTACCAGGGGAAAGTGTAGGGGCTGGTGATGTACTACTGAGCACATCTGCGCAGCGTCCCAGGTCGCTCTTTATACGCTGGTTTTCACGCTCTCTCACCATCACCTGCGTGTGATCAAACTTCTCCAGCTCCACCATCTTTTCCTTCATATCCTGAAGCTGTAGGAATGAGGGATTAAATAAGAATTAGCAAAGTGCACATAATTCACAAAATCCATCCATCCTCTGCAGCCTATCCCAGCGTGGCAGGATGGCCAGTTATTTCACAAAATGTCCCAGGAAAATAGTATTGAGGAATTGAGGACATGAAACGTAAAAATACTATACTAAAGTGATAAATTATTTTAAAAATCTGTTTAAAATCTATTTGATTATTTAGTAGTATTCATATTTTTTTTCTTGGCATGACATAAATTTGTACATATTGCAAAGCACTGCAGAAAATAATAAAAACAATAAAGAAATTAAATGAAATATTAATAATCCATTGAAATACATTGTATTTAAATGTAATTATTTATTTATTTTACATTAATGTTATACATTTGGGATACTTCATTATACATTTTGGTAAGGAATTATTTTCACTCTTAGCAATAAACACATTACACTGTAAAAAAAAATTGTTCAGTTTACTTAAAGGTGCTACAGAGGATGTTTTGTTTTATACATTTTTGCAATATTACTTGAAACTGTCTTTACTAACTGATAAAAGACTATTTATTAGGTGCACTGAAAGGAATAATATTAATATACATCATCTGTGCACGAGGTAGGGCCTTAAAAACATCAGCCAATCGTTTACGCGATCGTCGCGTAAACGATTGGCCCTCTGGCTTGTCAATCACTGCCATGACGTTCTTTGTGAGAGACATGCGTGGCTGCACGCTCCAGTTACTTTCCACACTCCACAGGCGCTGCATGCAATGTTTTTGTCAGGAGACAGGAGTAACAACTGCAGATTATGAGTTACCTGCGGTGAGTCCGACATAATGAATCCACTAAAGGGGGTCGCACACCGGACGCAAAGCTCAGCGCCGTGACACGTCTTTAAAATTCGAACGCATTGTTTTCTATTGTTTTCTGAGTCGTAGCTGGGTGCCGCGGACAGGTGGCGAATGTCGCTGCCGGTGTGCGTACATTCATAGAAAACAATGCGTTCGAATTTTAAAGACGTGTCGCGGCGCTGAGCTTTGCGTCCGGTGTGCGACCCCTTAACACGACACAGCGAATGCCGGTGGTAAACAAACACTCGTGTTCCGATACTCGTGCACGAGTTTTGGGAGGCGTTCCCTCAAATTGAGCTGTGAAGGAGGGGGGTTGCTCTTACGCATGCGCTCATTTCAAAAACTCACTAACAGTCTTTGGTTTCTCAGTCGACAAAAAGAACCTCTGTAGCACCTTTAATTCAATTGTGCAAACTAGTTGCCTTAATTCAATTAAGTAAGCTTTACTTAATTGTATTAAGTTGATCTTACTTAAACCATTTATAAGTAAATTTTTAACTTAAACCTGTTTTGTCAACTTAATTCTATCTGTGATCTGAGGAAGTGTATTGTGCAAGTGTAGAGTGCATTGTGGCACAAATAAAGTAATTGCTTTATTTTACAACTTTATTTGCTGTCTTGTGTCAGTATTACCCCAACAATGCCAGCAAATAAAACTGTAATGATCTTATTAATTAAAAAAAAAAAAAAAAAACTGTTACCATTGTTTTGTTTTGCATACTGAATGTTGATGTCTGTGTGTGACTCGAGCAAAATATGGTATTTATAATCTAATAAATCAAAATTCTACATAGAGTCTAAAATAATTATTGGTTTAGCACTAAATTATGTCACTTTTTAAAAGCAATCTATTTAATGCAGCTCTTTCTTTGAAACCACAAATCACTAATTTACTGTTTGGAAACAACTGGAAGAAAGTTATATTAATATAAGTGAAGTTCCAAGTGCACAACCAAAGGAGATGCTAATCACTAAAATGGTGAGAAGAAATTTTAGGAAATCAACATGAATTTATGGTCAACTTACATGATGTTATCCCAAACGTTTAGTTGTACTGATAATTTAACATTCAAGATCACTTTAAGAAAATGAGTGAATACCCTTTGCCCTGCCCTTTTTTCTTTCTTGTTTTTTTTTTTTTTTTTTTTTGCTTGACGAAATGGTACTCAAACCAGTCAAGTAATTTTTACTTGGGTTTTCTGAGTAACAAAGCATAGCATGCAAACAGTAAATAGTACTAAATTGTTTTAAGTAAGTTCAACAAATTCTTGGACATTAAAGGTGCCCTAGATTGTTTTTTTACAAGATGTAGTATAAGTCCTAGGTGTCCCCTGAATGTGTCTGTGAAGTTTCAGCTCAAAATACCCCATAGATTTTTTTTTTATTAATTTTTTTAACTGCCTATTTTGGGGCATCATTAACTATGCACTGATTTTTTCAGCACGGCCCCTTTAAGAGATGCGCTTCCTCTGCCACACGAGCTGTCGACTATAATACAGTGCATTTACAAAGTTCACACAGCTAATATAACCCTCAAATGGATCTTTACAAGATGTTCGTCATGCATGCTGTATGCATGCTTCGAATTATGTGAGTAAAGTATTTATTTAGATGGTTACGTTTGATTCTGTGTGAGTTTGAGGCTATATGCTCTGTGGCTAAAGCTAACATTACACACTGTTGGAGAGATTTATAAAGAATGAAGTTGTGTTTATGCATTATACAGACTGCAAGTGTTTAAAAATGAAAATAGCGACGGCTCTTGTCTCCGTAAATACAGTAAGAAACGATGGTAACTTTAACCACATTTAACAGTACATTAGCAACATGCTAATGAAACATTTAGAAAGACAATTTACAAATATCACTAAAAATATCATGATATCATGGATCATGTCAGTTATTATTGCTCCATCTGCCATTTTTCGCTGTTGTTCTTGCTTGCTTACCTTGTCTGTGCACAGATCCAGCCGTTAATACTGCCTTTCCTTGTCTAATGCGTCGCAATGGGCTGGCATTATGCAAATATTGGGGTCATACATATTAATGATCCCGACTGTTACGTAACAGTCGGCGTTATGTTGAGATCCGAGTGTTTTCCGGAAGTCTTTTAAACAAATGAGATTTACATAAGAAGGAGGAAACAATGGGGTTTGAAACTCAATGTATGTCTTTTCCATGTTCTGAACTCTTATTATTCAACTATGCCGAGGTAAATTCAAATTCTGATTCGAGGGCACCTTTAGTAAAGTTTACTAAAAAAGGTTAGTTAGAACAACTGTTTTACAGTATTTTACAGGTTTTACAGTATACATGAAATTATTCTATAAATGTAAAAGTTCTGTGATATAGATAAATTCACCTCTGCAGCAGCCTCTACACTAAGCTGCTTGTAATTGTTGGTGGTCCTGTTGAGTTTATCCAGAAGGTCTTGAATCTCCGCTAACTCCAATTCAATAATGCGTAGAGACACGGCTGCGTACAGATTTCCGTTGTCTTCTTTTTCCAGCATGGACACATTATCCAGAAGCTGCCAGATACGGTGTTGTAGACCCAACACAAGGCTGTCAATCTCTGTCATCTGCACACATTTGAAGAGGAAAAAGTTTTGCTTCAATAACAGATTGTACAGAATTATATGGCATCTGTAGGCTGCACAATGTCTGATAGTTTTCTACCTTTTCTGAAGTGATGTTCCCAGTGCATTGTAAAGCAGTGAACTCAACGTTCTTGAGTTTATTCTCAGGGAAAGCAGGATCAGAATTTTGCAGCTCACACACACAGTCCTTCCCTCTCACTGACTGTGGAGTTGAAATAACAGGGCTTAAGTATTTCCAACATACAAGCAAAATTACACCTTATGATATATAAATAAATTTGATAAACACTTTTTTGAAAATAGTGTCAGAAACAATGTAAAAAATAATAATTCTAATAAAAGGACAGTTTAATTTTACCTGTGATAAAATTAGAGGAATGAGGACCATCAAACCGAATATGTTTGACTGACTCATGTTTGAGATGGGAAAGATTAGGATCCTGATAGCCTTGATTATGAAAAGCAGTTTCGCATCACAGAAGGAGACATTTAAAGCCAAAAAACAGAGGATTGGTCACTGAGCCAACAGTGCTGACATGAGAAAAATGACAAAATAAGGAAGTTAATTTACAAATTTTTTGTAAATACTTTGAATGAGACATGATATGAACTAAATTAGTCCTATATATGAATATGACAAAAATTATAGTTAATATCATATATATACGCACACAATGCATGCATAATTAGGAAAGTCGATTTTCTGAATTTTTTTTCCAAGCACATGTGACCAATTCCAATCCACATCAATCTTAATAAAACTATTAATTTTGTATATAATCATTTGTAAATTCTATATAATTGTTAATGAGGGCTGGAAGTAAAAAATGCAAAATAAACAGTATTTGATAATAATTGAGTGATGATTGACTGTTATTGAAGATACCTGATGTTAACTTCAGGTATCTTCAATAACAGTCAATCATCACTAAATTAATCACTTAATTTTCTCATTAACTTTAACGCTGCTTTAGTGGATGGAATAAAAAGGTTTTATTTTAGGCACACACAGACATCAAGAATCAGCGTATGAATCTCAACGACGGTGACAAGCAACATATTCTGATAAACAGATCAACTCTGAACATTAGAAAACAAGCTACTAAAAAGTCACAGAAAAACAGCAAAATTTAAATAGTGAGAATAAAGAAAATTACTAAGACAATTCAGCTCATAATTTATTCATGCAGCAATGCATGATGGGAGGCATGGATGAATTTTGATTGGTGCCACCCAGAATGCATTGCAACATGCTTTATTACTCTCACCACTGTTGAGATTCACAGGCTGATTCTTGATGTCTGTGTGTTTAAATTAAAATCCTTTTTTTTTTTTATCAGATCTTTAAAAATATACACATATTTTTGTATTGATAAAGTTTATCTCCTGTAGAGTCACAGTGCTGCTGTAATCAATAATGTAATGTGATGTCTGTGTGAGTCTACATGATCCTGTCTGAATAATTTTTGTATAATAATTTAAAAATGCTCAAGGTGTTGTTAGAGATGTTGTCGGAATTGTAGAAATCTTTGAGTTAATTCAAGACACAAAGAGAAAAATTAAATGACTGTAAGGAGCAGCAGGTGGACAAACGAATGGGCTGAACCATTTTTTTTTCCCGTTTGAGTGGTCCGTTAAAGAGGATGTGAAAATTGCGCATATGGCTAATTTCAGAAATTCAAGAAGAAATTGTTGAGAAAGTTCATCCACCAAAATAAATAAATAAATAAAAAAATCAAACACTATTCAACCACAAGTTCCCCCCTAAAAAATTTCACATCCCCAGTTCATCATAAATTTTATGCAGACATCAGCACATTCATAAAATTAGAATTACTGAAATCCATCTTGCTGTGTTTATTGGTTAACGGTGTAACTACACAGAAGCCTACTTCTCCTTTCCAAAAGGAGATGAGTCAAGTGGTACCTGAAGCTTCCCATTTCCAGGACACGCATATTTCATCACTGGACTGTAGTGAGACTTCCACAACATAAATCGGCACAACAAATAATTTTGTCTCATTATAACAGTGGAAACAACTTAAAATACTTTAATTTGTGGTTATACAGATAAGAGTAATGCATCCTTCGAAACTGTATTTTTATTTGTGTACAAAAATTAATAAAAACTTAGCATATAGGCTACTAGCAAACTCTTGTGTATAGATCATCTCTTCTTCATCTGTTCTTTTTCCCGTTGTGGTATTTCATTACCGCGCATGCCCCCTTCTGGATTGGAGTGTGGATCAGCTGTGACCGATTGTATTCGGACCGTACGCACCAAACCGTGACAATACCGAGACGGTTCAGGACGAATACATGTACACCCCTAATATTGGAGCATTATCATCATGATACACAGCACCACCTTCAGGCTACAATGTTTCAACCATTGGCCACACATGTTCCTCCAGAACGGTTTAGTAGTCCTTGCCAGACCATGCATATAGGCATTATTTTTGAAGGATTGTCATTTTTATTCAAAAATGCAAAAAGTTTAACTTGCAGATAGTCAGGGCTGTGGTACATGGATCTGGTGTTCTGCAGTGCGGACCATCTCGGGTTTTTGGCTTCGGAACTGGCCCACGCTGGGTAATTTTTTTTTCTGGTAACAGTGATGGCTGTGCCTAACAAGAACTAGTTTGAGAATCAAAGAATTAAATATCATGAAAATGACGCGTTATATCATTCTCCGTGTGGACCAAAATTATCAGCTGGCAGCTCAATTCAATTCAATTCAATTCCGTTTATTTCCACTGCATCTGTACATGTTTACACATACACATATTCACACATACATGAATGCATACATGCCCATACATACCCACACATACACATAGCATGCACCTACCATGCATATGCATATATGTGCACGCACATACACACGCCTACCTACGTAAGTATTCAACATTAACATGCACATAAGCGCAGATATTATTTCTGACACTGTGGAAAATGGACACCCTAAGAAGCTATGCAGCTTATGGCTGGGGTCCATCACCAAGTGCAGGCAAGACAGATGGTTCCCTTCTCACACAGACCTGATCTTCTGAATAAGAAGCAGAACCGCTCGCAACCTAGACGAGTATATGTTTCTGGATATATTTATAGTAAATGACAACACTTCTGTCACCTCTCAGTGATATTTAATCTCATTCACACACATATGCTCCTGTCGTCATCCTCTTAAAAAACTGTAAATATGCACAGTATTAACAAACCCATTAGTAGTATATTGCTAATGCACATTCCTTTGTTGCTTAATGCAAAGTCTGTGCTTAATGTATGTTGTATACGGCATGGTATTGGAAATAAATTGTCCTAATTTCATATTAATCTGTCAGGATTAGTTATAATATGCTTGAATGTGGGATGTAATTTCTTGAGATTAATAAGCATGTAGCCTATTAAACTCACAACATTATGTAACTAATCCCGACTGAATAGAAAACTGTTAGACCTTGCCGGGCTTTTTTACAGTAAAATACTGGCAACACTGTTGCCAGTTATTTACTGTAATCTACAGTATGTTACTGTAAAGATACCATGCACTAAGTCCAAAGACCTCAAATTGTCAGAGTGCCATTTAAATTTACAAACTAATTTTTATTATATGCTAATAATATGAGCATATCATTACTAGGAACTTATTTCTTTAGAGTTCAATACAAACATTTTAAACAAAAAGACTGCACCAGCAACTACACAATCACCATTTGTTAAATAAAACAACATGCAGCATATCACCATTGTCTCTTGATTGTCTCTTGAACCTAAGCACAGGCTCTACTCTTCAGCACAATGGTGACCCACAAAACTCAATTTTACAGTAAACTACTGGCAACAGTGTTGCCAGTACATAACTGTTTTTTAACTAACAGTTTGTAACTGTTAAATTACATTTTGCATTAATGGAGTAGGCATCGAGAGTGTTGAACAGTACAAGTATTTGGGGACTGTTTTGGATAATAAATTGCCCTTTTCTCCCAATACTGAGGCTATTTGTAAGAGGAAGCAGCAAAGACTAGACACAGAAAGAAATCAGAGAACTAGACAAGTCCAAGATAACTACAGAATCATCTCAACAGCCAAACAGCTGATCTACTTTACATTGGCCTTTTACTGCCATAACAAATGTGTTCTATAAACACTCAGTTACAGCAGCCAGAGAAAGCTAATGTAAAAGAGTCAAGAGCACAACTAAAGCAGACACTTGGCACCACGATGGTGACTGCAAACTTCAATAAATTTTTATTTTCAATAAAACATCAACATCCATATCTATTAATTCTCAACAAGAACTTCTGTACATGTATGAAAAAAAATAATGTCAAACTGGTTTGACACTTAAGTCAGTTGTAGTTCTTGTGTTTCTGCTCGTGTCATTTTTCTGTGCATATTTAATGGGAATTTACTTTTTAATATATAAATAAATGCTCATCATATTGTTATACGAATAGGGGAATTACTGACTGATTGAGTAGGCCTACATTTCTGTGATGTGACAACCGATGAATTAAAACCACCTGTCTGTAAATTAAGGCACGGTCTGAGATGCCGTACAAACTACAAACAAGTACAAATTAATTGCTTTGCAGATTATATAACAGCAACTTGGAAAACATGCCAAACAGAAAAGGTAAGTGATATTTAAGAAAATATTATACTAAAGTAATAGCCGCAGACCCATAGTGGAATTAACTTTACTAAGCATGACATAATTTTCGATTCTTGTGAAATTGGCCTGTAATATTTTAAAAAACTTTAATTGTAGGCCAGCCTTAAGTAAACTTTTGCTTTTATCCTCATTGCTTGTTTATCCGCATATTGGCAAAATTCTTGTTGCCTAGGCTTTTTTGGTTATTATCAGCAACATGCTTGTTACTTTAAGCTTTTGGTTGTTATGGGCAAAATGCTTGTTGCTTAAGGCTTTCTGGTTATTATTGGCAACATGCTTGTTGCTTAAGGTTTTTGGTATTGGCAACATCCTTTTTTGTGCTTAAGTGCTTAAGCTCATTCGGTTAACTGCAATTAAAGGGGCATGCCACATTTCTCTGCTTATAACAGAAGAGCACCCCTTTGCTGCCATTGTTATCCTGTAAGGGACATGCTGCCCCTAGTCTCTACTATTTCAGAGGGACATGCTGCTCCTTTCCAAAATATAGGCCTACTATTCTTGTGTCTTTTTCAGTATTAGGGCCTGAATTATATCTGCATCTGGGCATTGGCAAGAAAAGAAAAAAAGAAAGAAAAAATAAGAAAAAATTGATGAAGGTTTTGATGAGGTTGGACATTTATAGGGGGGAACTTGTGGTTAAAGATTTTTATGGATGAAGTTTCTCAACTGAATTTCTTCCTGAAAAAAAAACAAAAAAAAAAAACTGCAAATTTGCATGACTAAAAAGATGGTCACCATGTGGAGATCTTTTAAAGGTCCCGTTCTTCGTGATCCCATGTTTCAAACTTTAGTTAGTGTGTAATGTTGTTGTTAGAGCATAAATAAAATCTGTAAAATTTTAAAGCTCAAAGTTCAATGCCAAGCGAGATATTTTATTTAACAGAAATAAAGTTTGGACTACATCCCTCTACTTCCTTCTTTAATGACGTCACTAAAACAGTTTTTTGACTAACCTCCGCCCACAGGAATACACAAGAGTTGCGTTTGTAGAGTGTGTTTGTCGCCATGTTATCGAAATGCTGTTATTTTCATCCCGCAGTCCAATCACCGGGTCTGATTCCGGCTCAAATTGATAGGGTAAAATTAAAGACATGTTTACAATGACACTGAGCGCGTGCATCTCCACGTTATGGTAAGAGGCGTGACCTTTCCGGGCAAGGTTCGCTCAGAGCTGCTGTCGAATCACAACACAGGAACCGCTGGCACAATCAGAACTCGTTGCGTATTTCTGCAGGAGGGACTTCATAGAACAAGGAAGTCATCAGCCCGTTTTTACAGCGGTATACAGATAAGTAAATTATGTGAAAAATACTGTGTTTTTTTACACGCGAAACATGAACATGTTATATTGCACACTATAAACACAATCAAAGCTTCAAAAAACCATGAAAAACGGGACCTTTAAGGGTTGGGGGACGTTATTTGGCAGACCTTCACAGAACATTCAGAAATATGTTTATGGAAACATATTTTATTTGGAAAAGTTCTCAGAATGTCCCTGCTGCCCTTGTCAAAGAATTGAATTGAAAGTTAGAGCTAAATTGACTAACAAAAGCAGAGGTGGAAAGTCCAGGGGTCAGAAAGTAAAAGTCCTGCCATATTTTTATTCCACCCACTGAAGCATTAATGAGATAAATAAGTGTTTAATTGAGTGATGATTGACCATTATTGAAGACACCTGATGATAACAAGCAGAATCGCCAAAGGAGAAAATCACTATTTTTAAGTTACCATCATCGAGGTCAGGGTTTGATTTAGTTGAGCTCTTGACCCTTGATTTTTAAATGTTACATTTTGTTTGGGCAGTTATAACTGTATTAAAACCAACCAGACAAGTAAAGTTAAAAATTGATCAGGTGGTGTTGGTTATATTTCACATACTTGTAATTTGATCTGAATCACTGAACTCATTAAGAGCCAAATCTTAATTAGATTTGCATTATTGATTACAGCAGCACTGTGATTCTAAAAAATATATATTTTTTTAAAGTTCAGATTTTAAAAAAAAAAACAAAAAAACATAAGTTTAATTTAAACACACAGACATCAAGAATCAGTCTGTGAATCTCAACAGTGGTGAGATAATAAAGCATGTTGCAATGCATTCTGGGTGCCACCAATCAAAATTCATCCATGCTTCCCATCATGCATTGCTGCATGAATAAATTATGAGCTGAATTGTCTTAGTAATTTTCTTTATTCTGACTATTTAAATTACTCACAATGGTAACCTCACAAATCTCAGATAACAGAACATTAAACACTAACAGATCTTTCTAGATGTCAGCATCTTCACTACAAACCACTCTGACTTTGTTTCTTTCATTCAAATCTTCTTAATGAGGTGTTGATGTTTTATTGAAAATAATAATGTTTGAAGTCACCATTATGGAGGTAAGCACTTGCTTTAGTTGAGCTACTGACCCATGACATTTTAACCTTTTTTTTTTTTTTTTTTTACTCCAATTGTTGTGACTATGTGTTTCTAAAGCACATTTGTTACAAAACAAAAAATGAGTAAAAAGAAATCTGCTTTATTGGATTTGGTTGCTCATTGTTATTTTCAAGATCATCCAGTGGCCTTTTATGATCTCTGAATATTGTATTTCTTTCATGTTGTTGTACTGTGATAATTAAAATCCAGTTTTTATCATTGTGCGTTGTCACCATTGTTGAGGTTCATATGCTGATTCATGATGTCTGTGTGTATCTAAAAGACACTGATCAAAACTCTGTCTGTATAATGAATTTAAAAAAAAAAAAAAAAACTCAAAAGAAAAAGTTAACCATTAATTAACGCAAAACTGTGTTTTTGTGTGTGTGTGTTGGAATGTGATCTGGCACTTAGTCCACATGAGGGGCCCTTTGATGTCCCAAGAGTTAGGAGATGGGGCCCTCTGTTTTACCTCAGAGGGTCCACAAAGATGCTAAAGTCACAATCACTCTGAGACCGGCCGGAGCCGATTCGTGATTTACATGCAGAGTTCTAAAAGCGTTCTGAAGATTCCAAAGTTTATTGATTGTCCTGATACGTGTACATATGCTACAGCATTAAGTTTTTCATCATTTTGAGCTATAGCTCTTCTGTGTGATCAGACCAGACAGGCTTTGTTCCCCACATGCAGCGATGAGTGTACCAATTTTTTTTTTTTAGATACTAACCATTGCATAATGGGGACACTCCACAAGCCGTTTTGAAGATGATCTGACCCAGTCATCTAGCCATCACTATTTGGCCTTTGGCAAAGTAAAAATTTAAGAATTGTTTACTTGCTGCCTAATAGACCCCTTAAAAGTTTGTAAACATTGCAACATTTCCTGGTGGGCGGGGCTTAGCTGGAGGCAAAAAGAGACGCTGGACTCAATGTTGACAAGCGTAAGCTAGCATGTTTTAGGAGGGATTTATTAAACATAGATGCAGAAGAAGGTTCAGAACTGTCCGAATATGTACAGTCACTGACTCTGCGGGATCGTGACAGCTATTTTTGTAAATTAACTTAAGTTTTGGATATTTCCTAGACAACATATGAATTACTTTCGGGTGGTTCGGGGAATTTTGTCAAGGCTTATTGTCTAATGTAACCTAACGCTGGGCTAACTATGATTATGGCTAGCAATGTGGATTATTTTAAGAGACCATTCAAAGGATGGCACACTCATATATCACTGTATGTTTGTTTAACATTTAAGCTAGCTAGTGCGCTGAAAGTTGGCAACTTTTCACCTATAAAACAGAAACTTGCTGATTTGTACTAGATAAAACCAACACACCATTACATATGCATCGATTATTTTACCTGATATGAAGTGTGCACTGCAAACATGAGCATTATTTATGATCATCTCCGTCCAGTCTGTACGCCATATTGCATTCAACCACAATTATCTTTTTGATTTCTGTGAAGGAATGTCTGCCGGGATCTGGTAAAACTTTAGTTTTGAACCAGAAGTCCTGTTCCTTCTATTCTGGCAGCCAAAAACACAACAAGACGACATTTTAAAGTCAAAACCTCAAACTTTTAGCGCGCATGCTTGCCTCCAGCTAGAGCGGTGACGTCACAGTGACGTAGGCGATTAAGGGGTCTATATATCCCACTCCTTGACAGGTGCCACTGTAACAATATAATCAATGTTATTCACTTCACCTATCAGTTGGATTGGGCCAATAGATGATGCTATTGTCCATTGCCGATAGGTGACAGACATCACAATGTTATGTTCAGTTTTATTCAAGGTAATTCAAACAACACTTTTTCAATAACGGAAGAATATGTGTAAGTATGAGGTAAAAAGCACACCTGCTGTTGGGGCAAAAGACACAATAATTAACATGATAATAAACAGCTGTCTAACTTTTCCATTTATTGACATATGGTTAGATTCAGATGGTAAATATCATATATCATATTGGGTATCCACCTTAGAGATAATACCCATATTTATAATGAAACAATCATATTTATCATGTTTGCTCAGTTTTAGATCAGTGTTTGACTTTTGTTGAGCTTTTTTATCAGCAGTTGCAGTAAACATTTTTGCATTGATAAAACAGATGGGGTTGTAAAAATATTTAGGGGGAACTTGTGGTTGATTTTTTTTTTTTGGTGGATGAAGTTTTTTTTAACCAAATTTCTTCCTGAATTTCTGATATCAGCCATATGTGCAATTTTCACATCCTCTTCAACAGATCCCCAAAACGGCAAATTTGTATAACTTGCATAACATAATTGCAACATATTAGTGTTTGTATGTGGTTTAAAGCAGATCTTTAGTCTTTCAGCCCATTCTGTCAACATGTTCGTCTACCTGCTGCTCCTTACAGTCATTGTAAGTTTTCTCTTTGTGTCTTGAATTAGCTGACAACATCTCTAAAAAAATATGTAAAAAATACGAGAGAATGTATGTATGTAGTAATCTGATTGTGTTTGTACATAAGGCGACTGTCGAGGCTCAGAGAGTTCCAGGTCTACAGAAGATAGATTCATGTTTGTGCAAAATAAACAGCTCTATCTGGACCTTCCCTGCTGTACAGTTTGTGGAAGTCACAAAAGAGGTCCAGACCTGTGAGGAGAATCTGAATGAATTCGAGGAAAAGGTAAGGTATCAGTTAAGCTTCCTTGTTTGCAGTTGCAACTACACTGCATTGATTTTTAAATGTTGTTCATTTAAATTGAGAAGAATCTTGAATTAAGGCAATATCAATTAACTACTTCCAGTTGAGGAACACAGATGCAGAACTGCCGTCGATGGGAGCCAATCTTCAGAACATCACAGCCCGTCTGAAAGCATTTAATTACCTTCACACAAGTGGACTGTACAACGCCCTTCACCTGCGACAGCTGAACCAGGAACTCGAGGAAATCCATCAAATTGTCAATGAAGCACACATGGAGAACCCCAACAACGAGACACATAACCTGCTAAGTGAGGTAGACATGGCAACATGAATACAAACAAATGTTCTTTTCTAATAACTCTTTTCTTTAGTGATCAGAACTGACAGAACTATTTAAACAATATAAATAATAGTAAATGTGAAAGTTTTATGATACATCTGTGTTGTTTTCAGTTAAATAAGGCAAAAAATGATGTCCAAAGGATGTACAAAGATGATTTCTTCAACCTAGAGACCATGAAGAAGAGGTTACAAGACCTCAACAACCGTGCACAGACTTGCAAAACCATACCAAATGATTTCAGAAGTAAGTACATTACTGATTATTTGTGAGTTATACGATATAGGAACTTTCAATTTTCTGAATTATGAAGTTCAAAAAGTTTCTAAAAAACTAAGAAAAATCTTAAAATGTGTTACTACAATTACTTGCAGGCACTTGTCATCAGCGTATCATGACCAGAATAAGTTCTCCAAGGGTCACCAAGCTCAATTCTATCAGCAAGTCCTATATTTCTGGTGCCTGGGGTCGTGATGCCCTACTAACCAATAACCTTTATTGGGAACATTGTCTGGTGAGTGGACACAAGCATGGGAACACAATCAGGGTGTACAACTCACATGAAGACTTCATGTCCAGCAAGAACTACAAAGATGAACCGATAGCATCATCCTACAGTGACAAAAATGCCGTTCAGGGCTCTGGCACTATACTGTACGACAATACCGTATATTACCAGTGCTACGAAACTGCTGAGATCTGCAGCTTCAACATCACATCACAATCAACCAAGCGTGTCAAACTAGATGGTGCCGGAATCGACAACAAGTTCCCTTTCTGCTACTATAGCTGCCGTGACTGGACAGACATCGACCTGGAAGCTGATCAAGATGCTGTGTGGGTGATATATGCCACCGAGGAGAATCACGGCAACATTGTTGTGAGCCGCTTAGATCCGCTGGAGCTCAATATCACACATACCTGGAAGACACATCTCTTTAAGAGGTCTGTCACCAGCACGTTTATGGTGTGCGGGGTCCTGTACGCTACACGCTATGTTAGTACTTACCAAGAAGAGGTGTTTTATGCCTTTGATACAACCACTGGCCAAGAAATAAACACTCTTTCTTTGCCTTTTGAGAAGGTTTCTGCTGGAATAGCCAATCTCAACTACAATCCTGTTGATAGGAGACTTTACATGTATAATGATGGTTATCTGTTAGCATATAACACCTTCAACTGATGGTCTTTCATACTCCGCTAAGAAAAAAATGCAGTACCATATAGTTTATAGTTTACATCAGTCCGAGTTTTTGCGCTATATTATTATGTGACTGTAAGACATCTGATATATTTTGTCTAACAATGTTATATTTTGTGTATTACAATAAATGTTCTTATACAGCACTCAGTTCTCTGTTTCTTCCACAATGTGGTTATAATATTTATTAAACCTATTCTGGTTAATGTCCATCCACACGAGGATCGAATCAGCATCTTTTAAGTCACTCCATCAACATCTCTCATCACATGGGGGAGGGGAACGGATTTCGACAGCTGTATATTTGCCATCGAATTCTGCCATTTTTTTGCTGTCAAATTCTGTTCCCCCCATTGATCGTACAAAATAAGGTTCTAATTTTTATCAAACTGAGGCTGGTTTGTTCATGTCAATAGCATGGCATGCAAGTAAAATACTATTTTAAAGTTTATAATGCACAATACAATTACACAATAAACATTATTTTTTATCAAAACACAATAAATGTTTAGATCATCTTTTCCTTAATTTTTTTGTATTCTAATTATTACATTTATGCGACTAATATTTTCACAGTATTTCAATGTTTAAAGCAACATCAGACTAATACCTTCTTCATACACTTCAATTTTCCCACTAATTTAGCATGTTCTAATCAGTAAATTTATGTGACTATATCCCTATACATCCCCATTATAATTCACTGTTTGCATAAAGCCTATGATCTCAGTACTATGCAATGGTCACTGTCAATCATTGTAAACCTTTTGATTTGTTGATCTAAGATCTAAGTTTCAGAATTAAAAAAGTTTCAGAATTATCACACTCACCACCTGTTTTATTAACTGTTGATGTTTCTATGGTGTAGCCTTTGTCTGTACATTACCATTTAATGTCATAATATAAAAATATAAAAGGTTAATTTTCTTAAGATTTTATTTAATTGATAAACCAATACCAGAGGGCTGCCACAATGAATAGATGTTGGGTTGACCTACAAATTGACAAACAATACTATTCAACATATTGCTAGTAAAAAGAAAAGAATATTTAATTATAATAATAATAATAATAATAATAATAATTTACGATTGTTTACACATGCAAATTTAGTTGAGTGGAGTTTAAAGTTAAAGGATGACATCCACACCTGTAAGACCTTCGTTGATCTTCGGAACACAAATTAAGATATTTTTGATCAAATCTTATGGTTCAGTGAGGCCTGCATAGACACCAATAACACTCCCTTTTTCAATGCCCATAAAGCTACTAAAAACGTATTTAAAACAGTTCATGTGACGTCTACAGTGTTAATATTATAAAGCGACGAGAATACTTTTTGTGCGCCAAAAATAACAAAATAGCGACTTTATTCCACAATATCCAGTGAAGGGCGATTTCAAAACACCGCTTCATGAAGCTTCGAATCTTTACAAATCGTTTGTTTCGAATCAGTGGTTTAGAGCACCAAAATCACGATTTCAGTAAATGAGGCTTCGTCATAAATGTTTTGAAACGTCAATAGTTTACGTGACTGTGACAGTTTAATACGCGCTCCGAATCACTGATTCAAAACCTATTTGTTTTGTAAAGATTCGAAGCTTCATGAAGCGGTGTTTTGAAATCGCCTTCACTGGATATTGTGGAATAAAGTCGCTGTTTTGTTATTTTTGGCGCACAGAAAATATTCTCGTCGCTTTATAATATTAAGGTGGAAACACTGTAGTAACATGAACTGTTTTAAATACGTTTTTAGTAGCTTTCTGGGCATTGAAAAAGTGTTATTGCTGTCTATGGAGGCCTCACTAAGCCATCGGATTTGATTAAAAACATCTTAATTTGTGTTCCGAAGATGAATTAAGGTCTTACAGGTGTGGGATGACATGAGGGTGAGTAATTAATGATACAATTTTCATTTTTGGGTGAACTAACCTCTCACACAGTCTTGACGCAATGGCGCCATCTTGTGTCTCAGTTATCAAGTGTAGTGAAATGAATAGGCTACAAATGAATTTGAACTCAAATCAAAAATGCTCACAAAGTCATTTGATGAAAAGTCAGTAGATTTTGTAATTTTATTGTCTCTTTTTTCTTTCTTCATTAGGCTATTGTCTCTATTGTCGGTTCATCATTTAATTTTTTGTTATTCTCATTCTCATTCATTTTGGGTGCTGTAAATTTCATTAGCGAACAGACGTAATTAACTGAATTTACTATATTTTGGATGACTTTACATGATACATTATTCTTCAGATGAAGTTGTAGCCTATGTGTGAAATGAAGTAACACTCCCTTTTTCAATGCCCATAAAGCTACTAAAAACGTATTTAAAACAGTTCATGTGACGTCTAGTGTTATATTAGAAAGCAACGAGAATACTTTTTGTGCGCCAAAAATAACAAAACAGCGACTTTATTCCACAATATCCAGTAAAGGGCGATTTCAAAACACCGCTTCATGAAGCTTCGAATCTTTACAAATCGTTTGTTTCGAATCAGTGGTTCAGAGCGCCAAAATCACATGATTTCAGTAAATGAGGCTTCATTACGTCATAAATGTTTTGAAACGTCAATAGTTTACGTGACTTTGACAGTTTAATACGCGCTCCGAATCACTGATTCAAAACCTATGATTCGTGAAGATTCGAAGCTTCATGAAGCGTTGTTTTGAAATCGCCCTTCACTGGATATTGTTGAATAAAGTCGCTGTTTTTTTATTTTTGGCGCACAGAAATTATTCTCGTCGCTTTATAATATTAAGGTGGAAACACTGTAGTAACATGAACTGTTTTAAATACGTTTTTAGTAGCTTTCTGGGCATTGAAAAAGTGTTATTGCTGTCTATGGAGGCCTCACTGAGCCATCGGATTTGATTAAAAATATCTTAATTTGTGTTCCGAAGATCAACAAAGGTCTTACAGGTGTGGGATGACATGAGGGTGAGTAATTAATGATACAATTTTAATTTTTGGGTGAACTAACCTCTCACACAGTCTTGTTTAAAAAAAATCGCAATGGCGCCATCTTGTGTCTCAGTTATCAAGTGTAGTGAAATGAATAATAGGCTACAAATTAATTTGAACTCAAATCAAAAATGCTCACAAAGTCATTTGATGAAAAGTCAGTAGATTTTGTAATTTTATTGTCTCTTTTTTTCTTTCTTCATTAATTTTTTGTTATTCTCATTCATTTTGGGTGCTGTAAATTTCATTAGCGAACAGACGTAATTAACTGAATTTACTATATTTTGGATTACTTTACATGATACATTATTCTTCAGATGAAGTTGTAGCCTATGTGTGAAATGAAGTTTCCATTTCCCCCGCCCTCATCTTGAGTAATGAATAACTCGTTCCTTGTTTCCTGGCTCAGTCTGTTTTGAAGAACATGTTTTAACAGCTAGAGAAGATCATGATCAAATTATTAGTTTTTCTATGTGTGCTTCAGTCAGCTCCAGCTGTATCAACTGGTAGGATTCAATTTGTTTTGCATTTTTAGGTGCAGTTCATTAAACAGGCGTGTAGGCTATCCCGTATTTGAATGTTACATGTTTCTCAGATTAACCTGGTTAATGAAGTTCTGAAAAGTAGTCCAACCGTTCTGTACCGTTTATATATAACTAAAAGCTAGATTGTGTCAATTGTAGGCTAGTCAGCACATATTTTAGCTAGTCTATTTAGCTCATTCTTATATATATTGCTTTAAGATTATTCAAAAATGAAAGTGAAAAGTCACATATTTATAGATTACCTTTGAAAAAAAAAAAGCAAATGTGTATATTTAACGAGTCCGAAACAAACATGTAGCAAGATGTTTTCTTAATCGAAATCGTCCTTGTAGGTTAGTCCAGTTTAGTAGTGCCCCCTTGCGGCTATTTCCAGTCATACACGTACAGCTCAGAAAGAGTTTGTCAATGTTAAAATGATAGTTTACCTAAAAAAATGAAAATTCTGTAATAATTTATTCACCCTCAAGTTATTCCAAACCTATATGTTTCTTTGTTCTTATGAACACAAAAGATATTTTGAAGAATGTTGGTAACCAAACAGTTGACGGACCCCATTAACTTCCATATTTTTCCACCATACTATGGAAGTCAATGGGGCCCATCACGTGTTTGGTGTTTCTTTTGTGTTCATCAGAAGAAAGAAACTCATACAGGTTTGGAACAACTTGAGGGTGAGTAAATTTTACTTCTTGCATGTATTCAGTATTTTATAGGCTGATCCAGAGTAATGACTTACATTTTTCTTAAAAAAAAGCATTTTAAACAATTGACTGACACAAAGTGCCCACCTTGTTATGGATTTTACATAATAGTCAATTAATAAAACTTTTAACTAAAAAAATAAACTGAATTTTCAGTTTCGCAAGAGATAATGTCCCCAACAGTATTTAATATTACAAATATTGTTGGTAACACTTTATTTTATAGTGCCATGGTTACACTTTACTACATGTACTTACATGTAACAGTAAATAATTACATAATTACAAGTAACTAACCCTAAATGTAACTCTATAGTAAGTACATGTAGTTAATTAATATTACAGTAACTACGGCACTGTAAAATAAAGTGTAACCATATTTTTTGTCTTTTTATCTCATTTTTATTTGTATTATTTGTTATGATTTCTCACAGGTTCTCACTCTTTGCGGTTGCTCATAACATACATTAAAGGAGAGACAACATTTCCTGAATTCAGTGTCACATTTATGTTGGATGACATCACAGTTGGCCACTATAATTCAGAGACGAAGAGATATATTCCACGAGACAATGCTACAAATGAAGATGAGATCAATTCTTACATCTTTTATGCAATGAGGCATGATTTGCAACCTTTCTTTATGAGAAGACTGACATTTAAAAACTATACAGAAAGTATGTTCAGTTGGTTAAAATATGACATATTGACACAGTTCTTCATGGACCATTACAGGCTATGTCTTTTTGAC
Source organism: Ancherythroculter nigrocauda (assembly GCA_036281575.1). Taxonomy (NCBI): domain Eukaryota; kingdom Metazoa; phylum Chordata; class Actinopteri; order Cypriniformes; family Xenocyprididae; genus Ancherythroculter; species Ancherythroculter nigrocauda. The sequence continues at coordinate 98,834 of VTFQ01000673.1, forward strand.
AGGTGTTCAGCTTTATCAGGTGATGAGCCATTGTGAGCTTTGGGACAATGATAACCCTGGACAAATGATTTCCAAGTTTGCTTTTAGCGGCTCTACTACAGATGAAATGAGCTTGTATGACAACAAGTTTACATATGAGAGCCCAAAAGAAATGGCAACACTATCTCTGGAGCTGTTCAAATGGCGTCATGAGACTATAAACTACCCATGTTGCATAGCAACTCTCAGGAATTACCTTAAAAAGAGAAAATCTCAAGTGAATAAGAAAGGCATGTCTTCCCACAATATTTTAAAAGATGTGAGCTATTAAGCCCTTGTATAAAATACAATTCTTTGTTGAAACAAAGTAGAATTCTCACCTTAATACCTAAGACAGTGATCTATCAAAAGTTAAGGTAGATCTTTTTCTTCTGCAGTGAAACCGCGAGTCAGACTGATTCAGAAAGCAAACTCAGATTCTGGAGGGTTTCGTGTGAGTTGTTTGGCGACAGGATTTTACCCTCGTCACATCAACCTGACCCTGTTCAGAGATGGTTAATGAAACATGATAGGTATTGGTTGTTTTAGTATTAAGCCCACTAGATGGCAGTAAAAGCTGTTTTTTCTCCTTGAAACGCTGTGTACAAGGTTACCGTGGAAACATTCTATATGCATATTCCTGCATAATGCATATGTCCGGAGACTAATCTTTATGTGTCTCCTCCAGTAAAATCAATATTTCTTGATTGGTAAATCGGCGCTAAAAATAATCCTTTATGATGTCCTCTATTTTATGTATAATAATAACAAAGCAGAAATCCCGATGGTCTATTTAAAGTTACAATTTGTGATATTTTTTTCCGCTAGAGGTCGCTAGAAGCCTATTCAAAACAAAGGCGTAGTTTGATGACGCCAAGTTTTAGAGCGGAAACTTGGGACATGTGGTCTCCATCTCAACGGACGGTGCAAAAGAATAGGGATTGGAGTCTGGAAGAACTCATGTTCGTGGATGCGATTATTACCGTTAATGTAGTATGAAGCAGAGCAGGACCGAGTGTTGCGGGAGCTGAACGAGGAGCTGGAGCGATTGATCAACACACGCCTCACGAGCAGCGGGACTTTTATTATGACACAGTCGCCGGCGCCGCTTCCGCTTTTCCGGTCATGAGTTTACGGGAGCTGTCCTTGTCGACAGAACCAGCGGCAGATGGTAAACAGTAATTATGTTCCATAAATAAGTAACACAATCCACCATAAAACGTGCAAGAAGTAAATAAGGAACTGCTTGAAGCAAACTAGTGGTTTGCTGGACGCTAGACACTACTTCCTCATCTGTCCACGGCACTGTTGTCATGTGGTTTCTACGTCAGTAAAGGCGGTAACAAAGGTAACTGACGTCATTGACAGGCGACTGCACTGCCCCGTGTCACTGTTTAGAATGGGAATTTTCTCATGATTTACAAGTAGTTGAAAACATTAGAGATATTGTTTGTAATCAGCTGGACAAAATATATAACACTAGCCTAGTGGTTTTTGGATATTTTACTGCAAAAATTTTACATATTGTACCTTTAATGTATAATAAGCAGTAATCCTGATGGTCAGTCGCAATGAAAGGAAACTCAAGCAAAGTAAGAACTGTGAGAAATAACGTTTCACGGTAGTGAGAAAAAGTCAGAATTCTGAGATATAAAGTCGCAATTGCGAGAAATAATGTCAGAATTCGGACTTTTTATCACGCAATTGCAACTTTATATCTCAGAATTCTGACTTTATAACTCGCAATTGTGAGATAAAAAGTCGCAATTGCGAGTTATAAAGTCAGCATTCTGAGATAAAAAGTCGCAATTCATCTTTTTTTTTTTTTAGTGGCTCTTTTTTTTTTTTTTTTTTAGTGGCGGAAACGGGCTTCCATAGATTTTGGATGCGGCAGAAGATATATCCTCAAGGAATTTTAATTAATACTTTCTAACTTCCATTCATGTTCTAGCATCATCTAAAGGTGATTATTCCTCTGCTTCGAGTGAGTAATTTGTTTTAAATATTATTTTTGTATTATTATCACATCAGATTGTCTAAAGAGTAAAATGTATTGTTTACAATCACAGTTAATTACTGGATAAATTCTATAAATTTATATTTATTTTAAATTAATAATGTATTACTTTTCATTTGCACATTCTGTTGACTAATCAAATTTTCATTTTCAGCATCTGAAGAAAGCACTGACACAAAATCAACACATGAAGCACAACAGATGAGTGAAGCATTAAGTAAATGAATGAACTAAGAACCTTACCAATTGTAAAATTAAGATGATTGGATTATAAAGTAACAGTACTAACACAATACTGCAGCAACTACAATCTTGTGATTACAAATGAATCTTTTAACATTTTGTACAGATGCTCCTAGCATTGCCTGCATCTCATTGCGCCATTAATTTCTCAAACATTCTCAAAAGCTGGTTTTGCAATAGTACACATGAAAAATTAGACTTTTGATTGGTTTATATGTAGATATGTAAATAATTTTAGACATAATTATAACTAATTATGCCATTATTCAAATCCCAAAGGATTTTACCATACACTGTAAGAAGATTATTGGTATACATTTTACAAGAAAATACTATTCCAGTACTTCACATTTAATTCAATGTGTTACTTGCTGTTTCTTTGTAATTATTTTGTGAAATTTACTAACAATTTCCAAGTAAAAATTGTTTAAAAGTATATCTTATACACCTTTTTCCAGTGTATTAGCCTATGAATTCATTGTATCTTTTTGCAGTGAATTTTACCAGCTGTTCCCAAGGTCATTATTTAATTTCAACTTTAACTTGTGCTGACTAAAATGATTTTATTATAGAAGTGTTTGAATTGTGTTTTCAAAAATGTATGAGGAAAAAACAAAGAAAATGCAAAAATTAGTAATATTTTAAAGCATTTAATTGAAAAGGACAATAAATAAGCAATATATACAAATGTATTCAATAGAAAAATATGTCTTCTGATAAATAATTACAAATAATTAATGCAACAAACAAAGTCTTTAGATGAAGTTTTCACACAGTGGCCATCTGATTTTGGCATAAGGTGACCTCATCCTCTCTGTGTTCCTCATTGAAAAAACTGATGGCTGTATGTAGAATCATGTGTTGTTGTGCAGGGAAACTGTTAAAAGAAGAAATTCAGCGTACAATTAGATAACTGCAACAAACATAACACTCTTGGTTATTATTAAATGAACACTCAGTATAAAGTGTGATGAAAAGCCTTCTTACCATATAGGATTGTGTGTCTCTGAAAAGTGAAGTAGAAGAAAAGTTGTTTTCCATCTGTTGTGTTGAATTTCTGAAGGCTGCGAATGTTGGACAGTACTGGACATTGTCTTGCATGTGTCCCTGTACTCCATCCAGACACCAGGTTTCTGAAAGCAGACCACTCTGAAGCCTATCTGAAGTATCTTGCGAATAGCATCTTGGTGTTGTTTCGTGGTTGGAGGTCTCAGACTGTTCCAGTTGAGAAGAAAGATACGAGATGTAGCTAATAGTGAGGCGAAGGGTCTCAATCTTGGTCAAGGTTTGTCCAGGAGGAGCCACAGAAGGAGGTAGGTAGGTTCGGAGGTGAAGCAGAGCTTTGGTCAGATCCCTCATCCTGAGCTTCTCTCTTTCGCTGGCCGTCTGGCGCTTCGTTCCAGGGTTTTTGGACCTGGAACGTCTCTTTCCCTCAGCAGGAAGGATTATTCTTGGGTTTTTAGCTGGTATGCAGTCAACGTCTGTTTTTTCAGCAGCCTCCGGCTGTCTTCCAGCTCCCCAACAGCTCGTAGGAGGAGAAAAACATCCAGAATCAATTGAGGAGCTTGGAGAAAGACTTCCACAGGCGCTGAAGTACCCAGCATCAATGCTGGTAGATGATTCAAACTGGCATTTGGCTCCTTGGAGCATATAAGGAGTGAAGTTAAATTCCATGGCTGTGATCTTTCAGCAGAGGAGATGTTTCCTTCTTGTTCTCTGGTACCTGAGTGAATGCTAAAGAGCTGGAGGCAGCAGCCCAATATATCCTGGATGAAGAGGTGTGATGTTGCACCTCCGCAAGGCGCTTAAGAATTTCAAAGTGGCAGAGAGACATCACACCAGGGGCAGGGGGTCTCTGGGAAAACTCACATCACTTCAAGCACAGGTGGGAGGTGGTAAAATAACATTCATTGGTGCACAAGTTCAAGATAGGTTTAGAATTAAAGTCTGGAGTTTTTATTATTTATGTTATTTATTTATTTAACTACTACAAGCCACATCATTAAAAATAAATCAATTTATAAGTTCCTTTTTTAGTTATTGTATAGTTTTAATCAGCAATGCAAAGCTAGGCAAACAAAACAATGCTATTCACTTTTATGTTCCATGTTGCATCAAGGTTAGGCAGGTCTTATTGTATTTTGTTTTATAGATTTTTTATTTCACTTTTTTTTTGCATTTAATTTTCACACACACATTGGATTTCCTTATTTCATGGGGACTTGGACATAATGATTTTTATACTGTACAAACTATATATTCTAAATCTATGCATCACAGAACAGTTAATCAAAAAACAATTTAATATGATTTAGAAGCTGTTTTCCTCACGGTGACCAAAAAATGTCCCCACAAGGGTTTTGAAAATTGCCATCTTTGTGTGGACATTTTTCTGAATAACGTACCTGAACCACACACACAAATTTCTGCATTTTTACATTTTCAAAAAACATAATTTAGTATGATTTATAAGCTGTTTTCCTCATGGGGACCAAAAAAAAAAAGACCCCACAACGTAAAAAAAAAAATACTGGTGGTACTATGGGGAAATTTGGTCCCCATAATGGGTTTACCAGGATCACATTTATACGGAAGAGGATTAGGGCCAAGCAATAATAAAAAAAGCAAACCATCTCGAGATTAAAGTTGTTAAATTTTGAGAAAAAACGATAAAAAAGTCAAAATAAAATGTTGAGAATAAACTCGTTAAATTACGAGAAAAAAAGTCGTTAAATTTCGAGAAAAATGTCGAGATAAAATGTTGAGAATAAAGTCATTAAATTACGAGAAAAAGTCGTTAAATTACAAGAACAAATTCGTCAAATTATGAGAAAAATGTTAAATTTCGAGAAAAAAGTCGAGATAAAATGTTGAGAATAAAGTCATTAAATTATGAGAATAAACTCGTTAAATTACGAGAAAAAACTCGTTAAATTTTGAGAAAAAAGTCGAGATAAAATGTTGAGAATAAAGTCATTAAATTACGAGAAAAAAGTCGTTAAATTACAAGAACAAATTCGTCAAATTATGAGAAAAATGTTAAATTTCGAGAAAAAAATCGAGATAAAACGTTGAGAATAAACTCATTAAATTATGAGAAAAAAGTCGTTAAATTACGAGAACAAATTCGTCAAATTATGAGAAAAATGTTAAATTTCGAGAAAAAAGTCGAGATAAAATGTTGAGAATAAACTCATTAAATTATGAGAAAAAAGTCGTTAAATTACGAGAACAAATTCGTTAAATTACAACTTTTTTCTCGTAATTTAATGACTTTATTCTCATAATTTAATGAGTTTATTCTCAACATTTTATCTCGGCCCTAATCCTCTTTACTTATGCATTGATTTATTTAAAAAAAAAAAAAGAAATTTGTGACCCTGGACCACAAAACCAGTCATAAGTCGCACGGGTATATTTGTAGCAATAGCCAACAATACATTGTATGGGACAAAATTATCGATTTTTCTTTTGTGGCAAAAATCATTAGGATATTAATTAAAGATCATGTTCCATGAAGATATTTTGTATTTCCTACCGTAAATATAGCAAAAATGTATTTTTGTGAGTGGATATGCATTGCTAAGGACTTAATTTGGACAACTTTAAAGGCGATTTTCTCAATATTTAGATTTATTTGCACCCTCAGACTCCAGATTTTCAAATAGTTGTATCTCGGCCAAATCCTAACAAACCATACATCAATGGAAATCTTATTAATTCAGCTTTAAATCTCAGTTTTAAAAACTGACCCTTATGACTGGTTCTGTGGTCCAGGGTCACTTATATTCTGCTTTTATTAAATGCTTTCTTTTTCAGGGTAACACATCGTTTCGTGAAGTGTGTAGCCTGCATGTAATCTGTCAGTTGTTCACAGGTTTTTGTTTAGACAACTGACTTTTTCCTTTTATGGCCTCATGGGAACTCAGGAAGGACAGTTTTTAACAGGGCAGATTTGAAATGGTTGATTTTTAAAACACTTAACTCAACAGTTTTACTTTCATATAAAAATGTAAAAAATATATTATAGAGAAAATAATAGAATAAAAATGTTATTCTAAATTATAAAATACATAAATACTAATTATTTTGAATTAAGAGCAACCTAAAAATGTGCAAATGACAATATAATATAATGTATAGGATACATCTGCTTTTAGATTTTAAGCTAGATGAAATATTGATGGTTGTATATGCAGTTGTTGTTTTCTTCTCTAAGGTGTAAGGTGACCTCTTCCTCAGGCCTGGGCTTGTGGATTACAACTTCAGTGTGAGTAGCTCTGAGGAAATGGTTCCCAGACCACAACGTGTCACTTTTTGCTCCTTCCTGCCCGGTGCTGACCTGAAATAATTAGATTTGGACTGTTCCCAGACAACACACTGATCTGACACAAGAAATGACTTACGTGACAATGCTGATGAAATCAAAAAGTACTAAATTCTGAACATGAGGTTATTAGAAGGGTTTTCAAATGTTCAGCTGACATAAAGGTCATGGTTTTTGCATTTAACACAGATTAAAAAATATAGCAAAGTCAGACAATGCGAAACTAAATAACAAACGCAAACATCAAAAAACACAAATTGTGCGCTTAACTCATTAAAAATGTCACTAGTCACTGTCAATTCATCGAAATGTTGATTTAAAGTCTCAGACCTCCCTGCAAATGAGCTCACTTCTTCCTTTTCAAAGCGTCTTAGTTTTTCCTAAAGCATCAAAGGTCGATTAGCACATCAATGTGAAGTGTTTTTCTTATCCTGCTCGGTTAAATGTTGATTTGAGGTAAACAACTAAATTGTCTAAATCCTTTCCTCCCAGTGCTCTGTAAACTGTGTATTGAGCTCCGCATTAGCATATCAGTCACAGGGTCAAGGGTATCTAAAGCAGAGCCCTAGTTCTAATTACCTCAGTATCTCGCACCTCGGCACGGTCCTGAAACGCATGCAGCGGGCCGACCCCTCTCGCATTAGAGGATTATGAAGATAAGGATGCATGAAGTTCAGGCTTTTGAAGGGATCATCCACTCCAGACTTAGAGGTGCGAGATGCTCTTTTTTGTTGACCTGTAGTTCATTAAGAAAGAGCTTCTATTTGCACAGGCCTGATTAGTACTTTGCTGATGGTGAGGCTTTTGTGTATGAGCTGGAACGGCTTTGGGAATATCATGTTATGTCTTTAGTTTTATTTGAATAGTAGAGTATAAATAGTATTAAGTATTAAGTATTAAATTTAGCTACAGGGAAAAATGTAATCTGAAAACTTAAAAGTTTAAGGCAACAAACTTCAGCAGATTTTTGAGTTTTCTCAACTTGTTGCATTCAGTTTATACAACAAAAAGTTGAGAAAACTCAAAATTCTGCTGAAGTTTTTTTTGCCTTAAACTTTTAAGTTTTCTCAACTTTAGATTTTTAAAAGTTACAAGATACAAGATACCTTCTGTATTTTAGATAGTTGCTGACTTTTTTAATGGTCGATATATAGAGTCAATATTTTAATGCAATTTAATTATGTAAATGAGACATTAAACATGCTGAAATTAGACAAACATTCATTTAGCAATATTTAAACTAAACTTGCTTTAAAAAAAGAAAATAAATTTTGAGATTAAAGTAAGGTGGAACAACCACTCAGTTTGACCACCAGAGGGCCCCAAAGGGAAAATTTGAGAGATTAAAGGGATAGTTCATCCAAAAATGAAAATTATCCCATGATTTACTCATCCATGACTATCTTCTTTCAGACGAACACAATCGGAGATATATTTAAAAATGTCCTTAGTCCTCCAAGGTTTATAATGGTTGTGAATGGCAGCCCAAATTTTGAAGGCAAAAAAAATGCACCCATCCCTTACACAAACAGCCTTTATTAACCCCTGGAGTCATATGGATTCATTTTTTTATGGATGGATGTACTTTTTTTTGTCTTCAAAATTTGGGCAGCCATTCACAACCATTATAAACCTGGGAGGATTAAGGATATTTATTGTGTTCGTCTGAAAGAAGACAGTCATTTACACCTAGGATGGCTTGGAGGTGAGTAAATCATGGGATAATCATGGGATAATTTTCACTTTTACAAATACGTTATTTTTATTTTTATTTTTTTACATTCAAATATTAATCTAAATAAGGATGTAAAATGTCATTTTAAAAATGCATAACATTTTGTAAATTAAAATTTTACTTTATGTACATATATTCAAGAATAGTATCTTTTTAGAAAGTTTTTCTAGCCATTGTCACCTTTAACTTACTCACCATATGGCACTATTTTCTGTGAAGGTGCGTTGAAATGAAAATTTATTATGAAAAGTGATATGCAAATAAAGTTGAATTGAATTGTAATTATTCTAATATTGGGAAAAAATGCGTTGTTGACAATGAAAATAATTTGCCAGATTATATAAAGTGTTTTGGGTTTATAATAACAAATACAATTCAATTATATAATGTTTTGAAGAACATATCTTTATCACACTTAATATAAGTGACCCTGGACCACAAAACCAGTCATAAGGGTCAATTTTTTTAAACAGAGATTTATACATCATCTGAAAGCTGAATAAATAAGCTTTCCAATGATGTATGGTCCGAGATACAACTATTTGAAAATCTGGAATCTGAGTGTGCAAAAAAAATCTAAATATTGAGAAAATCGCCTTTAAAGTTGTCCAAATGAAGTCCTTAGCAATGCATATCCACTCACAAAATTTATATATTTAGGGTAGGAAATTTATAAAATATCTTCATGGAACATGATCTTTACTTAATATCCTAATGATTTTTGGCATTAAAGAAAAATCGATCATTTTGAACCGTACAATGTATTGTTGGCTATTGCTACAAATATACCCATGCGACTTATGACTGGGTTTGGTGGTCCAGGGTCACATATTAAAATTTATATAATTTTCTCACAATCTTTATACATTAAAACATATAGCTGCTCTAATATTGTAGGAAGCATATAATGCTTCTGTGCTGATTTTTTTTTTTTTTTTTTTAGATGGGTTTTAACTGCATATTAAATTTGCTTTATCTGCTGGGATCTGTTGTTCCTATATGTGAATACTGGCTGCAAAAGATCATTATCAGGATTTGGGGTGTAATTTACATAATGACTAAGGTGAGACTCAAAGCTTCTCCACTGGAGTGGCAGGAGCTGCATTCTCGCATTCTCTGCAGCTGCTTGTGGCTGTAAAATTGCGCCATCTTATGGAGACATTAGACATTTCACCACAACAAAACAAACCAACTGCAGAATCCACAGAAGTGACGCGCCAGACCACACTCGAGATGAGACCGGAAGTTTGTGGGTGAGATTATATAATCATTAAGGTTAAGTTTAGTGGTGGGGAGAGGTTAGGCATTCTTTGTGGTGAAGCTTATAGTTATAGTGAAGTAAGTGTTTGTGGTTGGGGTGGGTAATCGTTAGCTTCACCATAACTTCCGGTCCGAGGCTGCTGTCCTGAAAGTGCTGCCGTCACGTAGACTTTATTCAGAGCATTTGTTTACTGAAATTTCTTGGAAAGATATTTATGCATTGTTTCGTCAGCAGAACAATCCAAAAGCACATTGAATAACAGTTTACTCACTTTCATTCGCTGCTGTGAATAAGGTCTAGCGCTGCGGTTCTGCCTCAGTGATCAATCTGAGGTACATTTGTGAGTATATTCATAATCAATAATTATTGAAGAGCTAAAAAGGTGATTTTAAATAATATTATAAATTTAAAGTTTTTTTTAAAATAAAAATACATATTTAAAAATAAATATGTTAAATAGCATTGAACACATTGAGGCAAATGCTAAGTCAAATTATTGAACCTTTATTATTATTATTATTATTATTATTATTATTTGTGACTCTGGTCCACAAAAACTTCGGTAAAGTTGGTTTTATATTCGCACATTCGGACATCCGTATTCAATAGCCTTGTTAATCACACTACATTGGACATTCAGTGGACATTCACAAGTAAATATGCCATTAAAACAATACTTGCCTATTTTGATCGACTGTGAAAAATGTTGTAAGATGACAATCGTTGGTTGTCAATATCATGTCGCTGCTTAAAATTCGCAAACATTAATTTATTGCACATTTATTGGAAAGTCTGAATTTATCAGAAGTCCGAATGTGCAAAAACCAACTTTACCCAAGTTCCACAAAACCAGTCATAAGGGTCAATAAAATTGAGATGTACACATCATCTGAAAGCTATAAATAGGCTTTCCATTGATGTATGGTTTGTTAGGATAGGACAATATTTGGCCGAGATACAACTATTTGAAAATCTGGAATCTGAGGGTGCAAAAAAATCAAAATATTGAGAAAATCGCCTTTAAAGTTGTCCAAATGAAGTCCTTAGCAATGCATATCCACTCACAAAAATAATTTTTGATATATTTATGGTAGGAAATGTACAAAATATCTTCATGGAACATGATCTTTACTTAATATCCTAATGATTTTTTGGCATAAAAGAAAAATCGATAATTTTGACCCATACAATGTATTGTTGGCTATTGCTACAAATATATCCGTGCGACTTATGACTGGTTTTGTGGTCCAGGGTCACATTTATTAATAATTCAACAAACTCTTGGAGTAAAAAGTTATAAAAAGTCATATTCAATTTCAAATTAATACACAAAATCAAAACGTTGACATTTAGATATTTTTTTATTATAAATATCAATAAATTAGTACTTTTGTACAAAAAAGATAACATACAGAAACATACAAAATATATAATATTAAAATAGATATCTTAAAATAAGATAATACAATATATTAAAATACATTAAATACTGTACAGTGGAGTCCACAAAAATATTTGAAATTTTTTAAATATGCGAAAAGTCCAATGAGAGTATTATCCCCAGAATTCCGGTGCAATCGGACAGTGGGCGGCTTTGTTGTAGCCCTAAAAAGAGGAAAAAAGATGGTAAGTATTTTATACAGCATTTAGAAACCAAAATATTCACATTAATAATAAATAAATAAATAAATAAATAAATAAATTAAATATCGCTAAGTGGTACACACCTGGTATGTTGTGGCTGTATCTGCATACAAAGGACTTTCCAGAAGAGATTCTGAGCTGGAGTTGAAGGAATCATCGTAAGCAGGATCCCGATGACAATCCATTTCTGTCTGCCTCAAGACATGTTCTGAAGGTCTGAAGGTGCTTTGACATAGTTCTTGATGTGATGTGCTGAGTGCCCAGTACTCTGCTGTTGAATAGCTCTGATATTGAGATGATTCTTGGTATCTAGAGGCTCTCAGGTCCCTCATCTGGCAGAGAGAGTCCTCGCTGAGGCCTAGTTGAGCAGACAGATAGGAGATGTAGCGGATGGTGAGGCGAAGAGTCTCGATCTTTGTCAAGGTTTGACCGACAGGAGCCACTGAAGGAGGTAAGTAAGTCCTGAGGTGATGGAGAGCTTTGGTCAAGTCCCTCATTCTGAGCTTCTCCTTCTCGCTGGCACTCTGTCTTTGCTTGCTCGGGTTCTTGGAGCGCGTTCTTCTAGTTCCAACACGGGAACATGCACCGTCCTGATGTAATGAACCCGAAATGGGTGCTTTGGCATCTCTAGGAGGTGGAGAAGAACTGTTTTGAAGCTGGGCTGAAGGAGAGAAGTCCATGTAGGAGGTAGGAGACACTGCTTCAGGAGAGGAGATGTTGTAGAATTCAGAGTCTGAGCTCGGGCAGCTCCAAGAGTTCTGTGTGAAGTAGCGGAGGAGTGGAGAGGACATGTCCATTCTGTGTGGTTAAAGAGGGTCAGTTATGCTGGAGGGTTTGCTGGAGGGAGGCTTTATACCAGCCTCAGGCCTCAGAGGTGTGAAGTGACACCTCCACAGGCCTCTCCAGGCCACCGCTGTCTGTCTCAGACCAGACTACAGTGAGAGAGGGAGAGTAGTCCAGTCCCGATGTGGGAACCTACAGATATGAGTCATCAGGTAATGTGTGATTTTTCACCCCTACCCAGCATGAACTTTTTTTTTCTGTTTTTAACATCAAGATCTCCAGTAGTATTTGGATTATTTTCAATTCATAAATAGAAACATGATAAAGTGGGATTAAAATATATGTGAAAAAAGTGGTTCATTAAAAAATATTTATGCCAAGTAGCATTTGTATGGAAGAGGATTAGGGCCAAGCAATAATAAAAAAATAAAACCATCTCGAGATTGAAGTTGTTAAATTTCGAGAAAAAAGTCGTTAAATTTCGAGAAAAAAGTCGAAATAAAATGTTGAGAATAAACTCGTTAAATTACGAGAAAAAACTTGTTAAATTTTGAGAAAAAGGTAGAGATAAAATGTTGAGAATAAACTTATTAAATTACGAGAAAAAACTCGTTAAATTTCAAGAAAAAAGTCGAGATAAAATGTTGAGAATAAACTCGTTAAATTACGAGAAAAAACTCGTTAAATTTCAAGAAAAAAGTCGAGATAAAATGTTGAGAATAAAGTCATTAAATTACAAGAAAAAACGTATTAAATTACGAGAAAAAACTTGTTAAATTTCAAGAAAAAAGTCGAGATAAAATGTTGAGAATAAAGTCATTAAATTACGAGAAAAAAACTTATTAAATTACGAGAAAAAACTCGTTAAATTTCAAGAAAAAAGTCGAGATAAAATGTTGAAAATAAACTCGTTAAATTACGAGAAAAAAACTCATTAAATTATGAGAAAAAAGTTGTTAAATTTCGAGAAAAAAGTCGAAATAAAATGTTGAGAAAAAAGTCGTTAAATTACGAGAACAAATTCATTAAATTACGAATTTGTTCTCATAATTTAACAACTTTTTTCTCGTAATTTAATGACTTTATTCTCAACATTTTATCTCGACTTTTTTCTTGAAATTTAACAAGTTTTTTCTCGTAATTTAATGAGTTTATTCTCAACATTTTATTTAGACTTTTTTCTCGAAATTTAACGAGTTTTTTCTCAAAATTTAACAACTTTAATCTCAAGATGGTTTTATTCTTTTATTATTGCTTGGCCCTAATCCTCTTCCGTACATTTGGCAAATTAAAAAGAGAGCAGAAATACTGCATAATCTGAATTCCATGAATATCTATCTATCTATCTATCTAATATTTTTTTTGGCATAAAATGGCATACACTAATATAAAGTTTGATAGCCATTGAAAAACAAAGGATAAATCTATACCCTGCTCTCTGGGATTATTAAAAAACCAAGATACAGACGATGATATGCGGTCAATAGGTCACAGTTGTATGGGGACAGAGGCTCGGTTCATTCTCTCACAGCCAAGGTGTTAAACGACACCTCTAATGGGTCACATTAAAGGCAAGTCCTCTGGTCTGTTGTCTGTGTGAACCTTTAATGGAATTTCACACCACACATGTAACTGAGCTAATGAGGCAAGCTAAACAATATTAAGATCCATCACGCCAATATACTGGCATTGAAAAGACATTTGACAAATAAAGCCCATTGATATGTAGACTGTTAAATGCTTTTAGATTCCATTTTGTAAACGTTGATTAGCATTAGCATTGATTAGCATAGTGTGCTGCAACATGTGCTGCTAATTTCAAACTTATAAAATGGCTGAACATTCAAAATCACTAAAATGTGATTTTAAAATATCTTAGAAAGCTGTTTTTAGACATATTTAATGTGTGTGGGTGAGTGTGGGAGTTTTGAGATGCCACTGTTTAGACTGGCACCTCGACGTGGCACCTTAAGAAGTACTATAGGTGCTAAACCGGTGAGACACAGTTCACGAGAGTCTCCATGACCTCGCCGAGCTCAAGTCAAGAGTTCATTCTCTCAGAATCACTCAAGTGCACTTTTAGCCACCTTATTCAACAATAACTAATACAAACAATTGATTTCCAGAAGTATCTATTTGCCGTAGGGGAGAAAAGGGATAATAGATGTAACATCAGTAACTTAATGCACACTGCAAGGATATGAGGTCCACCTCTTCTCAAAGAAATGGACAGTGACAAGAATATATACATATTATTTTTTTATTTATAATTATTCTGTGTGAATAAATTAAGTTATTATCAATTTAATTGACATGGATAGGAATGCTTTTGGCTAAAACAAAGAAAAAGAAATGCTTCTATCTCTTTTAAACTTCATACAAAATGTGTGGCAAGTACTTTTTTTTTGGGTGAAGAAATAAATTTTTTTTTTCAGCGAGGGTGCATTAACAGTAAAGACTAGTGCTGTCAATCGATTAAAAAAAATTAACTCGATTAATCACAAATTTTTTTCTGTGACTTTAAGAGCTGCCGCTGCTGCACATGACGCATATCTCACGCTGCATTCACACGGGGCGCCGGCTTCAGACGCGTTGACGATGACGCTCCTTGTGAATGCAGCGTCACACGCGTCCCGCTTTCTCACAGTTCTTTACTTTCATTTTAAGACTTTATTTAACTCATTCAAGTCTGCACTTATGAGGATACTCTACAAAACGGATGATTTTGGCATTATTGTGCATGTTGTTCCTTCAAACGTGGCGGAGAACGCGATTCTGTCGCGCCGTCATACACACGACGGACAGAAAGATGCACGCCATTGTGCGCTTGGACGGCGCGCATCTTTCTCGTTGCGTCGTGTGTGTGACAGGACATTCACAGACAGTGCGTTCTCTTTTTCTATTTTGGCACACTTAAATGGTTTAAAAGCATTTGCACAAATAAGAACGTGATCATATATTGTAATGCTAAAAAAATAAATGGATGCTGCGTTAATTGCGTTAATATTTTTAATGCGTTAAACTGGAAAAAAAATGAATCGCATGCGTTAATGCATTAACTTCGACAGCACTAATTAAAATAGAAAACAGTTACTTTAAATATAGCACAGTATTACTGTTTTTACCAACCCGATCTCACGGCAATTCGTATATATTTTACGAGGTGGCTAATTCATATGAAATCGTACACCTCACTTGTAAGAATTCATATGTTTTTTGCTAAATTGCACGTATTTTACGAGTTCCCAAATTCATATAAATTCGTACGAATGACCTACTCCTATCCCCGCCCCTAAACCTACCCGTTACTGGGGTTTAGACAAATCATATTAATTCGTACAAGTGAGGTCGTACGAATTTGTATGAATTAGCCACCTCGTAATATACATACGAATTGGTCGTGAGATAGCATTGTATTTAGATCATATAAATGCAGTCTTGGTGAGCATAAGTCTTGGTGATGTTTTTCAAAAACATAAAAAAAATCTTTCCGGCCCCTAACTTTTGAATGGTGTATGTTTACTAATCCTGCAAATATGGTTTGTATTGCAGCAGGTTGTTGAGACATCTCAGCTAACATCTGAGATTTTGTACTATGACTCGTCCTTTCAAGGCCTTGGGATGACCTTTGTGATTGTGAACTTTTCAAACCCTGATCTCGCTCTCTGGGAGCCAAGAGGTGCCAGGACTGTGGTGGTCTTTGGCACCTCAGAAGAACAGAGGGTGAGACAGTTAGAATCTCTTAGTTCAGTCTTATAAGACCACAGAGTTCATCTGTTCACAATCTCAAAAGGATAAAAATTACTGTTTTATGTTATTTAATCCTAACATTTAAAGCTACAACTTTTATCCGAATCAACCTCTCAACCTTCCCATGGGAACGACAGTGTTTTCTCTCTTTTTTTCCCCCCTCCTCTCATGGCGTGCAGCATTTTGCACCCTGAGTGTGAATCAAAACAAAATATCTTGAGACAGAGGTGCTGCAAATCAGGAGAAACATGACATTGCATTGTGAGAACGACACAAGTATGTGGTGCCCAGTGTGCAAAAAGAATCAACATCTGAATCTCCAACAATCTAGTGTTTGTTATTCACTCAGAATCTGCATGTAAAATGATCTTTGCACTCATTTTTTATTATAAATCTTGATTTTTGCATATCTTCCCACCCACTTCCACAGTTCCAGTGACCGTAAGAGCTGAATAGCTTGCCTACAAACTAAAACCTCTCAACCAAGCGAAAAAAGGGACTCTGCTCCAACTTAGTTTCCCATGTCTTGTTGTTACATCTTTCACACAGTTGCTCAAACCCTAGGACAAAATGAGCTGGCAGGCAGAGGAAAGTATTCAGCCAAAAAAAAAGGCCAAACGTGCAAATCACATAAATGTTTATTTATTTATTTTTTTAAATTCATAATGTACAATCACAAAACAAAAACATCAGAATGGAAAACATAAAATGAATTATTTCTGCGACAGCCAGAAAATATTTCCAAATAAATATGCTATATAAAAATGGAGACGCAAGTCCTAAATATGTAGTATGCCGAGTTTATTATTAATTGTACATTATGAGAAGGTGGTTTTCATTGCATTATTCAACTTTTATGAAATGTATTTTTAGGTGTATCGATCTTTTAGGTGTATATAGATTTCATTCTGGTGCATGAATTGTTCCTAATTTGATTTTAAAAGCTAAACAGTAATATAGTGAACATGCACAGCTTTGTTCATTGGTTACAAAGGTGAGAGCTTCATAAAGGGATAAGTTAGCTAAAAATCGCCCTTATGTCATTCCAAACTTGTATGACGCAGAACACAAAAGAACCATTTTTGTCCATAATGAAAGTCAATGGTGTCCAAAAAACAATAATGGACCCACACATTATTTTGTGTTCCACATAACAAAAAGTCATACAGGTTTGGAATGACATGAGGGTGACTAAATGATGATAGATTTTTCGTTTTGGGGTGTATAATTCCTCCGGCTCATAGATGTCGAACTAAAATGATACAGGTTACCAATGACTAGTATGGTCTAACCAGTTTTATTTGCAGTGAGACGTACATTAGATCATCCAGACAGCACATTGAAAAAAGACACAAACATTACTTGGTAAGTTACACACATGCAACCCAGTCAACAACAAGTATGTGGCTCTGTGAAGCTCAAGTCCAAAGTGACCGTTCCACTTTTTCAGGATTCACAGGATGCAAAATAATAAAATAAAAGGGTAGTAGAGAAAGAGAGTGAGAGAGCACTAAGAAACAACACATTTAGTGAAAGGTAAGGTAAAATGAGGTTAGCTTTGTAAGGTGCTCCACCAGATTGGGCAATTTACAGTAATAAAGCAAAAAAAGTAAAAGCAGGAAGTACACGTAATGGTTTCCGCAATCACCTAACAAACACAAGCACACGTTCTGCATTGAGCATCCGTACAGCGACACATTTAGGTCTCTTGACATACAGTAGGACACTTGCAAACACACAGGACAGACACCTTTTTTTCAGGCGGAGATTATATCATAAGCAAAGGCAGAGGGTGAGATGTTAGCAAATTACAAGCTATAGAATAAGATAAAAAGAAAATCTTCAACAGTACCTGAATTTTTGACCAAGAAATGGCACAGGATTGAGACTTCCATGACTCAGATTACTCCATTCAAGCAAATCTGGGACAATTTTATTTTTATTTTTTTACTAGATAGTTTTTCTCTGTAATACTCCCTGTAGACTTTTCTGAAACTATATAACTAGTGTAGATTTTTTTTTTTTTTTTTTTTTTTTTTGAGGCTGCAAATAACCCAACAGGCCTTTAACATACTGTCTATGAAATATCAGGCATATCAGTTAATAGTTGACTAGGGGTAGAACCATCATTTGGTCCTTGTATTTTGTATTTTGTTTGTTTGTTTTTGAATAAACCCAATTTTACACATGCCAGCAGTTGTTATCTCCACACTAATAGTCATATAGAATGGCCTGGACCAAACTTTCAGGTTCAGATTTTCACAGTAAGATCTTCTCCCTGGTCTCAGGCAGTTTTAGGGCCAGCACTCCGCCACCGACCAGAGCACCGAAAGACAGAAGAATGGGGATGACTTTGGTAATGCCGACAAATGATGCGAAGATTGAGCTTCCCAATATAGCCGCCAACTTACAAATGGCATTTAAGACTCCAAACGCTGTGGCTCTGTAAAAGAAATTGAGAACAGAAGGTTACTCCTTTAAGGGCCAGATTTACTAAACAGGGCAAGTTAGCGTGTAGCCACAATCTAATAAAAGTGCAGATGGGAGTGGGAAGTTCTGTGGGCGATCCACTGAGATCTACAGTGCAAATTCAGTGTCACATCAAGTGCAAAATTGGTATTTGGGTGGTAAATAATGACTCAAATACCACTAAATTGACTACCGCAAACCTTGCATGATTCATTTAAAGGTGCCCTCGAATGAAAATTGAATTTATCTTGGCATAGTCAAATAACAAGAGTTCAGTACATGGAAATGACATACAGTGAGTCTCAAACTCCATTGTTTCCTCCTTCTTATATAAATCTCATTTGTTTAAAAGACCTCTGAAGAACAGGCGAATCTCAACATAACACCGACTGTGTACGCCCCCAATATTTGCATATGCCAGCCCATGATCCCAACATTATGAAAGGCATTAGACAAGGGCAGAACGTCTGGATGTGCACAGCTGAATAAACAGACTAGGTAAGCAAGCAAGGACAATAGCAAAAAATGGCAGATGGAGCGATAATAACTGACATGATCCATGATATCATGATATTTTTAGTGATATTTGTAAATTGTCTTTCTAAATGTTTCGTTAGCATGTTGCTAATGTACTGTTAAATGTGGTTAAAGTTACCATCGTTTCTTACTGTATTCACGGAGACAAGAGCCGTCGCTATTTTCATTATTAAACACTTGCAGTCTGTATAATTCATAAACACAACTTCATTCTTTATAAATCTCTCCAACAGTGTAGCATTAGCCGTTAGCCATGGAGCACAGCCTCAAATTCATTCAGAATCAAATGTAAACAATATAACAGTATACAATACTCACATAATCCGACGCATGCATGCCGCATGCATGATGAACACTTTGTAAAGATCCATTTGAGGGTTATATTAGCTGTGTAAACTTTGTTTATGCACTGTTCAAGGCAAGCGCGAGCTCTGTGGGCGTGGAGCACGAGAATTAAAGGGCCAGTAGCCCTGAATCGGCTCATATTTAATGATGCCTCAAAATAGGCAGTTAAAAAATTAATTAAAAAAATCTATGGGGTATTTTGAGCTGAAACTTCACAGACACATTCAGGGGACACCTTAGACTTATATTACATCTTTTTAAAAAAAGTTCTAGGGCACCTTTAAATACTCCAAAAATTGACAGGGAAACTACATATGCAATAAGGTCAAGCACAAAAATAACATCTTTTCTATGCCTTTTAATTGCTAATTCCTCATTGCCTGTCTTCTGTAAATCCTGATAGTAGTTTTTTAATGCCAAAAGAGGGGTTGCCCTAAAAGTAAATTGTACTAAAAAGAAAACTGAACAAACAATTATACTGTTATTTCATTAAGCAAAACTGTCAGAATAACAAACCTAGATGAAGTGATTGTAGTGTGTAATATGTGGCATGTATTTATATACCTTTTTGAAGCTGGGTAGAGTTCCACTGTGATGACTTGAATGCCGTTCCATGCTGCTACGCTAACTCCATAAAACAGACACTGCCAGGCTATAATGGCTGCCTGACTAAAGCTCAAGAAAAGGAAAAAGGTGCATCCAGCAGAAATAAGCATCGAACCACCTGTAGAGAGAAGAAAAAGTGGTTTTCACAGGCTCTTCATTGTTAGAAAAAACATTAGTGGCATATGGGGCTTTTGCACCAGAGGAACCTTTTCATAGTTCCTAGAACTAATGGCGCAAGTACCTACTTTTTTGCGTGTTCACACCACCGGGACTGGGAATGGATTTAGTTCCAGGAACTCCATTTGGGTGAACTAAATTAGCTCCTAGAGTAGGGTCTAACCCAGCACTATATGAACTACCAGTGAAGTAAGTGTACGCTGATTGGTCGAACGCATACAATGCGAAACAACACCCGCTATTTTTAAAATGCTACAAAACAAAAACTTACAGGAAGCTAATGTAAACGGCATTTACCTGTCGCCTTTTTCTGCGGTGGTGTGTTTTTTTCAGTGATATGTATCACCACAAGTTGTCATAGAAGATTTCGTCTCTTAGCCCTTCTTTTTGCTCTTTTCACTGCGTAACTTATACGTCTACATTCTATCTCTGTTATAACAAATCCCATAACAAATACACAGCTCCGATCATGGCTTCGCCCATTCTTCAGTTGTCGATGTTGCTGAATGTCGCTGTCGGCCAGCTTACGACACTTCAGAGTTCCTACTGGCGGTGCGAATGCAACAAGGAAAATGGCCCTAGGGGAACATTTAGATCTCGGCGAAACGCCCTGATGGCTAGTTCCTATAAAGTTCCTATAACTACCCACTGCAAAAGCCCCTATAGATTGCAAGCTATTACATCTAAAAAATAAAGACAGCATCTCTGAAAATAACTACCCAGCTAACAAAATTAGAACATTCCCATATTCTGAATATTCCCATATTCCTGAGTTCTGAAAAACTTTTTCTTTTTTCTTCGATATTCCATTTGAGAATTTTGCAAAAATTTTGGGAATGCTACTATTGAATGTTCTTTGAATGTTCTGAAACAAATAGTAACATTTAAAAAACGTTAGATGAACGTCTAACTAAAATGTTTCAGAAAAAAACATTCCATTAACAATGTATAAATAAAGTTTTAGTGCTAATGTTGGTAACACTTTACAATAAGGTGTCATTAGTTAACTACTTTAGTTAACGTGAACTACATGCATTCTACAGCATTTATTAATCTTAGTTAATGTTAATTTCAACATTATTAAAATTTGTTAACAGTTAATGCACTGTGAACTAACATAAACATGAACATTTTTATTAACTAACATTAACAGATTAATAAATACTGTAACAAATGTATTGCTCTTTGTTAATTCATGTTAGTTAATACATTAACTAATGTTAACAAATGAGACCTTATTGTAAAGTGTTACCCTAATGTTTTAAGAACATTATTAAAGACCAAATAACTTTGAATGAACGTTACTGGAGGAACGTTTGTTCATAACTTTGAGAGAACCTTGCTAGAACATCTTCAAACAGAACACTGTAAGCAGGGTAAGCTCACCTATAATCTTGATTCGTCCAATTTTGTCCATGAAGAGTGCTGAGATGATATTTCCAGGCAACACTGCTAAGCTGCCTAAGAAGCTGACCATGTAGACGAGGACGTCGTTCTCCTCCTCATAATCTAAATGGCATCCCTTCTTGTTGTGCAAGAAAGTGACGTTCTCTAATGTACAGTCAATGAACTTTTCTTCATATAAGTCTGTGGAAATGAAGAAACCATGAGGCTAAGTCCACTAAAACAACTCTGGATTGTAGGTAATATCTCTTACCTGTGTCATAAAACAAAGTATTGCGGATGGTGCAGTTCTCGAAGAGCGTATCCGTGGATCGGACGTTCTCGAAGTAGCACTCCACAAACAAGGAGTCTTCAAACTTCACAGACTTCATCTCAATGTCCAAGAACCTGCATGAAAGCCCACAACACACATTGAGATACTGTTGCCTAACAATTTCATAGATAATGGACGTCGCAGATGGTGTTTCTGTCAACATACTTGTCGTTGATGTATTCTCCTTCTTTATGGACTTGGTTTTCCAAGGAAAAATTGAAACTAAATTTCTCCACCCTCTCCCGATGAAATACTTTCACCTTGGATTCATACTCCTCGTGTTGGAGGTGTTTGATCATGTCAGGAAACCACACCGAAAGCCCGTAATAACTGAAATATACCACAAGTAAGACAAGAAATGAAATGTATAGTTTTCTATGTGTAAATTCTCCACCAATGGGTTGAGTTTGGAGGCGGAACTCTCGTTTTTTCTGACCAATGGCTGAGAGAGGTGTTATTCTGATGTTGCAGTTCAATTTTCTGACACTATAGGTGCTAGAAATTACACTATTTGCATTTTTTTTAATTGATGAAGAGTTTAATAAAATAATCAATGCACCAGAATTTCAGTACTCAAGACTAATTAGTAAAAAAATGGTTTACCTAAATGCCATTGTGAACCATATGATGGCCATTAGCAGAGTAGCGAGTCTTAGATCACGACCCAAGAGGGAAAAAATATTTTTGATGACCTGCACACAAAAAATGCTTATTTTAATATGACATACTGAAGAACTTTAGGTCACCTGAACTGTTAGCTTTTTGGTTTTACCAGCTTGGTCAGTGTCAAAGTTCGAACCACCCATCTCTGGAAAGCAGTTCCAGTTGCAGTCTGAATTTCAATAAACTCATCTTCCTGTGTCTTTGGAGTCTTGATATGAGTTACCTGGATAAAAGGATTCATTATTTATGAGGCATTCTGGTAAAAGCCAGCTTTCACCACATTGTCATAGTAGATATAATTGCATTAAATTTTACTCCAAACATCAAATCAGCTCTTAAAAATCATTACGTACAGTAAACACTCTCTCAGGTTGTCCCTTGGCTCTCCAGTTGGTGTCATGAACCTGTTTCAGAATCATCCAGGCTTCATCATGTTTAGCATTCTGGAAGAGACAGATATTGATCTTGAGATTGATCTTCTTTCAAAAACTGTACTGACCCCAAACTTTTGAATGGTAGGGTAGTTTAACAAGTTCAAGAAACAACTACATATGCCGATTTGCATTTGTATTTCTAAATTTAAAGAATGAAAATTACACATTGGTCTGTTTCAAAACCTAGCATCATTAAAACCCTGCTTATGAAGACCTGTGAAAAATTAAGCTAAAGGATAAGGTGAAATGTTAATTTTAAATAAACTATTTCATTCAAGTCATATAGATATAGATATATTAGTGTAATTAAAATAGATTTATTCTACCCACATTAAAGGATTAGTTCACTTTCAAATATCACCCCCATGTCATCCAAGATGTTCATGTCTTTCTTTCTTCAGTCGAAAAGAAATTAAGGTTTTTGATGAAAACATTCCAGGTTTATTCTCCTTATAGTGGACTTCAATGGCCTCCAGACGGTTGAAGGTCAAAATGACAGTTTCAGTGCAGCTTCAAAGGGCTTTAAATGATACCAGACGAGGAATAAGGGTCTTATCTAGTGAAACGATGGGTCATTTTCGAAAAAAATACAACTGTATATGCTTTATAAACAAATGATCGCCTTCCAAGTGCTTCCACCAAAACCGCATTTCCGTATTCTTCAAAAATCTTACACTGTATGTCCTACGCCTTCCCTATTCTACTTACGGAACGAACGCAGCGGCAGTTACATTTTTTCTGTAAGTAGAATAGGGAAGGCGTAGGACATTCAATGTAAACTTTTTGAAGAATACGGAAATGCGGTTTTGGTGGAAGCACTTGGAAAGGCGATCATTTGTTTATATAAAGCATATACAGTTATATTTTTTTTCAAAAATGACCGATCGTTTCGCTAGATTCCTTGTCTGGTATCGTTTGAAGCCCTTTGAAGCTGCACTGAAACTCTCATTTTGACCTTCAACCGTTTGGAGGCCATTGAAGTCCACTATAAGGAGAATAATCCTGGAATGTTTTCATCAAAAACCTTCATTTCTTTTTTCGACTGAAGAAAGAAAGACATGAACATCTTGGATGACATGGGGGTGAGTAAATTATAAGGAAAATTTTATTTGCAAGTGGACAAATCCTATAATATTTGTTTATTAGGGTATTGTTTGGTTAGCTTAGCAACATGCTAACGTCAAACTGCTAACATAGTTTTGAGATCAGCTCAGATTTGTGTGGTGTGAGCTGCTACCTATGAAGTACGTTTCAAACTGGTCAACTTATGAGGTACCACAACAGGTCTGTGTAGGCAGTAAGCAGCGAGACCTCTCACTGTAGGTCTCGGAACAGCGCTATTGTATAGCTGAAATACATTTACGTACCTCCAGCAGGAAGCGTGGGCTCTCAGGCATGAACATTAGCCCAATAAAAGCTGCTATTGCTGGGAGAGCACAGACCAACACAAACACCCTCCAGCTGTGGAACTGGAACTCTGTGCCCATACTGAACCCCCAGCCTGAAATACAGCAAAACACAAGCAAACATAAAAACAAGAAAAAATTATTTATCCTGACAACGCTCTACAAGGTATATATGTACCATATCGAGGGATGATGCCCCAGGCTGTGAAGGAGGCATAGATGCCTCCCATCATCCAAAACATGCAGAGCCAGCTGAGATGTTCTCCTCTCTTATCCATCTGCAGGAACTCAGAGAAGTATGAGTACACGATTGGGACGGAGCCCCCGATCCTGCAAAACAACACAGGGCTGCAGTTATCTTACAATGCAATAATTCATATACCTGCAAACATTCATTACCTGTTTCTTGTTCACAAAACCTCCATAAATGGCCATGGGTGCATATTGAGGAGACCTCTAAAGCCATTATATGTAGCCCTTAGGGTATTACAGCTTGAAAATACTACCAGAGGCAGCTAGATTGAGAGTTCCCTGTGGATTGGTACTGTAATTACCACCCAGCCTTACTTGGTTTAAATTAGAAGTTGAGCCAAGGGAGAAAGGCCTGAGCCTGGACAAGCCTGATTTACAGAATGGCTCGACCTCTAGTGGAAAACAATGACTTATTGTCATGCAATTATATGGCTTCCAAGGTGGAGGGCAGACCTTTGTGTTTTCTCGTATAATACCATTACTTCTCTTTTTTGCTTTGCTTTGTTTTTTCCTCCAGCTTACCCAAATCCAGAGAACAGCCTGAAGAACAGGAAGAAGCCGTATCCCTGGGCGAATGAGGAGAAGAAGGCAGAGATGCAGTTCATGGCCAGGACGATGATCAGACATTTCCGTCGGCCCACTTTATCAGCCAGGCCACCCCAAATAAATGCTCCAAACATCATTCCCAGAAATACTATCAAACCTGCAGGAGAAACGATAAACCATGTGAGATCAATTGACAAACAGTGGGTACACTGTTCATTTGATATATACAGTACAGTCCAAAAGTTTGGAACCACTAAGATTTTTAATGTTTTTAAAAGAAGTTTCGTCTGCTCACCAAGGCTACATTTATTTAATTAAAAATACAGTAAAAAAACAGTAATATTGTGAAATATTATTACAATTTAAAATAACTGTGTACTATTTAAATATATTTGACAAAGTATTTTATTCCTGTGATGCAAAGCTGAATTTTCAGCATCGTTACTCCAGTCTTCAGTGTCACATGATCCTTCAGAAATCATTCTAATATGCTGATTTGCTGCTCAATAAACATTTATGATTATTTTCAATGTTGAAAACAGTTGTGTACTTTTTTTTCAGGATTCCTTGATGAATAGAAAGTTCAAAAGAACAGCATTTATCTGAAATACAAAGCTTCTGTAGCATTATACACTACCGTTCAAAAGTTTGGGGTCAGTAAGAATTTTTATTTTTATTTTTTTGAAAAGAAATTAAACAAATGAATACTTTTATTCAGCAAGGATGCATTAAATCAATCAAAAGTGGCAGTAAAGACATTTATAATGTTACAAAAGATTAGATTTCAGATAAACACTGTTCTTTTGAACTTTCTATTCATCAAATAATCCTGAAAAAAAATATTGTACACAAATATTTTGTACAATTGTACACATTAAATGTTTCTTGAGCAGCAGATCAGCATATTAGAATGATTTCTGAAGGATCATGTGACACTGAAGACTGGAGTAATGATGCTGAAAATTCAGCTTTGCATCACAGGAATAAATTACTTTGTCAAATATATTCAAATAGAAAACAGTTATTTTAAATTGTAATAATATTTCACAATATTACTGTTTTTACTGTATTTTTAATTAAATAAATGTAGCCTTGGTGAGCAGATGAAACTTCTTTTAAAAACATTACAAATCTTAGTGGTTCCAAACTTTTGGAC
Source organism: Ancherythroculter nigrocauda (assembly GCA_036281575.1). Lineage (NCBI taxonomy): Eukaryota > Metazoa > Chordata > Actinopteri > Cypriniformes > Xenocyprididae > Ancherythroculter > Ancherythroculter nigrocauda. The sequence continues at coordinate 124,920 of VTFQ01000673.1, forward strand.
TGTACTGTATATATATATATATAATTTATATTATTTATTCTTGTACTCATATATACATTTCAAACATTTTAATAGACATATTGTTTGAGTACCTCTAGGGGGCGCCCTCTCCCTCCTTTCCTTCTTGTTAGTTAGCAAAAACAAATTTTCAGTGCAGTGTTTACGTTCAATCACTTTTATCTAAAAAGATTCAATAGAGCCTAAATGTGTTTAAAATGACAGAGAAATATGTAAGATTGCAACTCAAGTAACCACAATCAACTTGAGCTAATGCATTCTCAGAAATGGAGGTAAAGGAACATCAAATGAGCAGCCACATGGTTAAGTGATTGAAATAAAAGGTTTTGCGGTCCTGGTCAATCTTAATGAGTGCGAGTGGGTGTTCAGAAGCTATAGCAGGACTCACAGGTGTGCTATTTGGCTGACGCAACACGTTTGGTGAATGTACCTGTCAGTGGGGTGCTCACTTAAGAGAACACTGAAAGAGCTGGCATTTAATTTTAACCTTTGTGCAAATGTCGTAGGCTACAATCATGGTGGAAGCACGTTAACATTATGCCAGTAGATTGAAAGGCGAGATTATTACAATTATACTTCAGGAATGCAACAAAAATTTAAAAGGTTTAATTTTAATCATGATTCAACATTGAAGCTATTTAGCTCAAACACTAGTAGCGAATGGTGCTAACAAGCATGGGTTCAGCAGGGAATCCATTGGCACACAAGTTGCTTTGGATAAAAGCATCCACATAATGCATAAATGTTAAAGTTAGATCAAAACTTAGAAATCAGACTTAATATACAGAAATCATAGAATTCCTGTCATTGTTAATAGCTGCATGATTTCGAGCAATAATATAAAGTCTCATTTTAGCCTGCAATTCTGAAGAACTGAAATCTCCATAATTTTTAAATTCTAGAACAACTTATTCTCATTTAGTTTGTTTATTAAATATTTTTAGCCACCAGTACTCCTTTTAACTCATTTTATGAAATCTATTCTGCATAATGCCCCCCTCCCACCCCCAAACTATAGCGTTGCACAGGCATGAAGCACGAGGGCTTGGTGTGGAGTACAGATGGTCATGTGGTGAAGGGGGTTTGGCGTACGACTGGTGGGAGAGTGACAGAACTGTCCTCTCTGAGCAGATCAACATATGGAGCTGAGCTGCCATTATCCCCCATCGCTCAGCATGAGGATCCTCCCAGCATCCCATTGGTCAGCCTTAATCCGCCGAGTCATGCAGTCGTGACAATGTTTCAGAGCCAAAACGAGGGCTGTGAAATGCTGCGATTCTTTATTGTCATACATATTTAAATGACAACTTGAGTTTTGGTTACACTTTATTTTAAGGTGACATAGTTACATACTAAAATACGTAATGAGTAATATTAATTAAAATGATTAGTTCGCTTTATAATGAAAATTACCACAAGCTTTACTCACCCTCAAGCCATCCTAGGTGTATATGACTTTCTTCTTTCTGATGAACACAATTGAAGTTATATTAATAAATATTTTACACATCTAAGCTTTATAAGTAGAAGCATATAAGCTTTAATGCAGTAAATATCCATATTTAACAAGTTATAAAGTAAAATATCTAGCTTCCGGAAATGACCTATATAGCGTCCGGAATGCCTCTCCTTACACTCCCCAATGCTGGGTTGGTTCAACCCAAGTTTGGGTCAAAAATGGACAAACCCAACTATTGGGTTAAATTTTTAAATGCATTTTTTAACCCAACGGTTGGGTTTGTCCATATTTGACCCAAATTTGGGTTGAAACAACCCAGCATTTTTTAGAGTGTATAGTGGACTTCAATGGCCTCCAAACGGTTGAAGGTCAAAATTACAGTTTCAGAGCAGCTTCAAAGGGCTTACCAGATGAGGAATAAGGGCCTTCCCTATTCAACTTATGGAACGAACGTGGCGCCAGTTCAGTTTTTTCCGTAAGTAGAATAGGGAGGGTGTAGGACATACAGTGTAGGACATAAGCTTTTTGAAGAATACAAAAGTGCGGTTTTGGCGGAACCACTTGGAAGGCGAATGTTTGTTTATATAAAGCATATACATTTTTTACAAAACATGACCGATCGTTTCGCTAGATAAGACCCTTATTCCTCGTCTGGTATCGTTTAAAGCCCTTTGAAGCTGCACTGAAACTGTAATTTTGACCTTCAACCGTTTGGAGGCCATTGAAGTCCACTATAAGGAGAATAATCCTGGAATGTTTTCATCAAAAACCTTAATTTCTTTTCGACTGAAAAAAAGAAAGACATGAACATCTTGGATGACATGGGGGTGAGTAAATTATCAGGAACATTTTATTTGAAAGTGAACTAATCCTTTAAGTAGACCTTTTTATTTCAATGTTTCATGCAAATCAGGTAAAGATGAGGCACTTTTTAAGACTTTAAGTAGTTGTCAAAAAACAACAAGAATTACTTGATTAGTAAGGTCGACTAGTCTAAAATATCATAAGTGAAAAAAGATTTTTTTATTTTTTTAGTAGTGATATTTTTAGTGCTGGTGCTTAATTAGCATGTTGTGCTTCAGCAGCTCCCTGTCAAACCAGCCTAATTATTCAGGCATAAAAGTGCGGTCACATTAGTGAAATTTTGCTGGCAAAGATGATTGTTTATTACCTGGTGTAGCGATGCATAAAGCACAGCTCACAAACCAAACAGCTTTCTGTTGGTCAACGTGGTGAATCTGCATGATTAACTAAAATTTGCCAAACAATGGTAAATGTGACCGTACTTAAGAGCGATCATTTGACTAGCATTACAGCAACCCATGTTGATTTTAAAAATAGATATTTCTGCACACACTAAAAACAATGTAAACTCTGCAGCGTCATGAAATCTGGCACACTGCTAGGCCAAAAAAAGAAAACCTGTAAAGTGGCAAATCCATCTACAAGACTTCATGTTCAGTTCTAGACCTGCAGAAAGCCTTAACTAACACCATTAGTGATGTGAAGTATATGAAAAATCGAGTGATGAATATAACCCGATGGCGATTGCAGGGGGAGGTGGGCACAGGATTATGTATCAGAGCAAGGTCAGGACATGAGCTATCGATCTGTCGGGCTACTGCTGACTCAGTTGTTCTCCACCGAGGAGCACGCAGTATGGAAAGTGCTCACTCATTCTGGCTCACAGACAGTCTTTACTCTCTCATACACGCTGCTTCTGCACACACATCATCAATATCACTTAACCAAACAGGGGGAAGGTTTTGCACTCTCACCTTTGGTGCCTTGGAAAATTCAATAGACAGATGGGGAGATTTGTAGATTGTCTTCATTATTACAAGGTAAGCCAAAGTCTTTGAATCTGGCTTCATGTTGTAAATAATAAATTAAGGAGTAGATTTATCAAAAAAAAAAAAAAAAATCTCTGGATCTGTGAAGTGAGATCAAAATGTTGTTCAACAACCATATATATCAATATCGTTTCTCAAACTCTCCCTTTATTTATTCAGGGCCTATATTACAGATGAATTTTAAATTGAGCTCAAAATAAAAACCAAATAAAACACTAAATTAGTACATCTGATTTTATTTTGGCACCTGGTGAAAATAAAATAAAAAAAAAAAACATTTTTTCCAAGTGAAACCATGAAGCTTCTGTCTCAACTATAGGGACAATACAGTTGGGGTACATTAAAGACAACTTCATCTCACTCCGATTTCTATGCTTGCTTGGTCTCTCTTAATTGTTTCTCTGAGGCTTTAGTTTGGCTGAAAACCAACCCATCTTAGTCTTACCTTTGGGAGTCACGAGTCAGTTCCCCCAACTGCTTTACACAGCAAGAACGGATTGATGTAAGACCAAGCGCAAAGCCCAGTCGCATGAATCTTAACCGTCGAGTGCTCCATTAGCTAATTTGAGAATATTCTTAATTGATGGTCTCCTGAAGTAGCAGTTTGCTAAAATTGACTGTATGCCATCACTAAGGTCTGTTTAAATTCACAAAACCACTAGGATTATTTAAGCTAAAAATTTTCATCAGCATGTGCTTATGGAACAGCATCCAGGACTCCATAACCGGCTAAAATTAAATAAAAAAAAAAAAAGATTCAGGAAAAAAAGGATATCTGCACCTCTATCCATAAAACATCATCATAAACTTAGAAAATCATTCCTATATCATCTCAAGTTCATGCTAAGTTTGTCATTTGTGATCATTTTTAATTATCAGTTAACATTTGTGATCATTTTGGGATGCTAACAATGGGATGCTAGCTTAGGCTACTACTGCTAACTACATACTTCACACACTTATACTCTGTATGCCACCTGCTATGTTTAAAAATAGTATGCGAAACAGTGCACATTATATTAATGTTCTAAAGGTTTCAAACACATTTTCGTCACACAACCTCACAGCATGTTTACTTCAGCTAATGGTGACCAGTTAGCATTTCTGTTAAATACTGTTATTTAGCATTTTGTTTATGGCTGCCTCCAATAATGCGCAGGGGTGAATTCAGGCAAAGACTATAACACAAGACGTGTCACTCGTATTGTTTTGAATGGGAGAAAGTGTAACGCGCAATATGGCGGAATAAGTCTCGCCTTCTAAATAAGAGCCAATCGCCGACTGGTAAAGTCATCGCGTCACTTCAGCGGCCGTTAGAATCACCGGTTTCTATAGAAACAGTCAGACGCGCGCCTCCGAAGAGACGCGCATTTAGGTCTGCGCATGCGCATTGGCTTGATCCAGCCTGAAAAATACAGTTTTTTTGTCATGATTCGAGCGTTTAGAAACTAAATTTATGAGCCGGTTGTTGTTAGATTTCATTGGTGATTTCAAATATGAAATTTAATCGTAAGGTTGGCGAACAGTTTTGGAGAATTTGATGTTTCCCCATTCAAAGAGATAAGAGCTGCATGATGCCCAGGATGCCCGAGAGGCGTTTCAAAGATGGCCGCCGAGTGAAATGACTTGTCATAAAGGGACTTTGATTCAGGTTGATTTGGACACTTTTTGCCATTGAGATTAATTGGAAAAAGTGTCCCAATCAACCTGAATTCACCCTACTTCTTTACTATGCAGTCAGCGAAAAACAGTATGTGAACAGAGTTTGAACTGAATTCACAATATAACAAAACAGGCAAAAAGTACCTGGATGACCAACAAGACTTTGAAGTGAGCATACGATGGAGTGAGCATATGTTAAAGTGTTAGTTCACCCAAAAATGAAAATAATGTTATTTATTACTCACCCTCATGCCGTTCCACACCTGTAAGACCTTCATTCATCTTCAGAACACGAATTAAGATATTTTTGTTGAAATCCGATCCGTGAGGCCTGCATAGCCAGTAATGACATTTTCTCTCTCAAGATCCATTAATGTACTAAAAACATATTTAAATCAGTTCATGTGAGTACAGTGGTTCAATATTAATATTATAAAGCGACGAGAATATTTTTGGTGTGCCAAAAAAACAAAATAACGACTTATTTAGTGATGACCGATTTCAAAACACTGCTTCATGAAGCATCGGAGCGTTATGAATCAGCGTGTCGAATCATGATTCGGGTCCTGTGTCAAACCGCCAAACTGCTGAAATCACGTGGACTTTGGCGCTCCGAACCGCTGATTCGACACGCCTAATATTGAACCACTGTACTCACATGAACTGATTTAAATATGTTTTTATTACATTAATGGATCTTGAGAGAGGAAATGTCATTGCTCGCTATGGAGGCCTCACTGAGCCATCGGATTTCAACAAAAATATCTTAATTCGTGTTCCAAAGATGAATGAAGGTCTTACGGGTGTGGAACAGCATGAGGGTGAATAATAAATGACATTATCTTCATTTTTCGGTGAACTAACCCTTTAATGACAACATGAGGAATATAATATGCCCAGATCACATTCTACACATATTCATACTATATAGAACATACTAGTCAAGTAATTACTTATTCAAAACCAACTCAGGGAGTCAATAAACAGAAGTTAGCAGTGGAAATTAAGGTTGTGTGCAATGCATTATGGGAAAGCAGTAGATAGCACAGTATACTGCCTAATTTAGTGGATCATCCTTGTGTATGTTGCACAAATACTGAAAGTAGTATGGTAGCATGCTATTCCGAACTCTAAAATGGTGACTTACCCAGCATTCCCTTCTCAGCGTGGGACAAACACATGTCTTTCTCTGCACTGGGTAGCACCAAGGCCACTACAAAACACTCCACGCTGTCCGCCATTAGCGCCAGACCCAACACCACGAACAGGGTCCACTGGAACCTCCCATGTCCACAGTCCTCCATGATGTCCTCGTATTGTTCAGCCAGCTCCTCCTGATCTGACATGGCGTCCGCCACGGTCCTTGCTTTCGCTCTCGCGGCCCTCCGGGCAGTCTTGGCCTCATCCGGATGGGGGATGCCCTGGTACTCCCCTTCATACATTTGATCATCTTCATCGTGTCCCTCTGTGACGTCACTGGCGGCGTCTTCTTCTTGGGGAGGGTAGTCAGTCTGATAACCGTAGCCGTCCGGTCCTCCCTGTCCATATGTCCCATAGCTGTCTGCGTCTCCCTGGTGGTAAATGTTGTTGTGGTAGGGGTCCGCCATGGTTTCAGATATGTTCTTACTTAAACTGCACGTCGGAGCCTAAATGGGCATAATCCGTAGCTGATTTGGTTTGTGTCCGTGTTCGTTTGAACTGCTTACGTGTTTACAGCTAAAGAGATCTTGAGAAGTCCTCGAGGTTCCAATCAAATGGGTCTCTTGAGTTTGACTGTAAGGATGGCGGTTGGACAATTCTAATCACCTTTGATTATCGGAGCTCTCATTGGGCCACATGCTGAGCCTGCAAATGGAAATCAACACTGAATTAGTTAAACATAACCTTGGATAAATGCTTCAACATCAAGCATAAATGAAGGACACATTTGACTTTTATACACATTGATCTAAATTACAGGCTTCTTAACCAGGTTTGCATCAGTCAAAGCTTTTTTTAAACACGGGTTTGCTTCGAGAAGCACAGAGGCTTGCTTATCAACCATTTTGGAAAACGGTCAAACTTACTCAAAGCTTCTCAACATGGTGCATGTTGCCGTCAACTAGTGGTCAAAAAGATGATGGTTTCACATCTGGTTCTACAACTGACTCTTTGACAAGATTTTTTTTTTTTTTTTACTGTAAAGCATGTCACGACATGCCGCATTAAATGTCCCTTCCTTTGTTTCACACTGACCAAATGTGTTTACGAATCAAACCCAAGCCTGTCACAAGACACAGAGACCTCTTCACATTTATTTAACAGCCTTTTGGGTCTCTGCTAATGCAGCAAATGAGATCGGTCTCACTCGACACGATTCTAGCTGTCTTTCTGCCACAAGCGAGGATTTATGCAAGAATCCTGTACATATCTTATTCCCACTGGTCCATATATATTCACATCACCAGCAGGCAGACACACTGTGAATTACAATGTAGATGAGTACTCTACTCCACCATACATATGTTAATATCATCCATCCAATCTGCTACTACCTAAGGCCTGTGGACTCATTACAGGAAATGTTGCTAGCTGAGACACTCATGAATAAGGTGTCCGGGTTATTAGTTCAGTTAAACAAGGACGCTAATTTAAATTTCTTTGGTCAGAGCGAGAGGGTACAAGTGGGATCATCCTTTGAGTTGCTGATTTGAATAACTGTATAATGAATGACGAGGTCATACACACGAGCCTGTTCCAGATTAATTAGCACTGATGAAGAAGACATGAAGATGATGTACGTATAGTCAGACTCATTCACTTAGGATTTGTCTAAATTAATTATATTTATGAGATTGTTATTGCTTTAATTAGACAGGAGAGCAGAGAGGAGAGAGCACGAAAGTAATATGAAACAAATTGTTAGGAGCATCTGTGCTAAAGTGGTCTATAAGAGGCTAACTGAGCTAGCCGTTAACATTTTCATTTATAGTCCCAAAACATTCACTGGCAACAATCCTGAGCTGATGTCAAAGGTAAAAAGTCAATTTTATGCTTTTTAGTGCGGTCACTAGCAAAAAAGTCTAATGTAATTTAATGAAATATACTAAGCCTGCTTTGGGATGCATGTTGTGCTGTGTAAATACAACAATTAATGAATTTTAAATAGTATGTCATATCATATTATTAAACAGAAGCTATAAATGGTCAAATTTAACATTTGTTGTTCGGTTAGCTGACTAGCCTTGCATGGTGCTAATTCACTAGCAAGGCATATGCTAGCTGATTAACATGCTACGTTGCTAACATGTAGTTAAGTCAGATGACAGAGGTTGTCGGGAATATTAAATGTCATCTCTCTGAACAGGAAAACTGATATACTCATTAGTTCGCTTGTGTTTATAATTGCGCTAATGCAAACTATTCAGTCTAAACTTTTAGCTAAAGGTTTTTTGTTGTTGTTTTTTAAAAAAATAAATAAAAACTAAAGAGTTAAATGTGCAGTATGTAGGATTTCTGTCCGCTAGAGGTCGCTAGAGGCCTATTCAAAACAAAGGCGTAGCTTGATGACGCCAAGTTTGAGTGCGGAATCTTGGGACATGTGGTCTCCACCTCATAGCCGGTGCAAAAGAATAGGGATAGGACTCGGGAAGAAATCCTGTTCATGGATGCGATTATTAACATTATTGTAGTATGAAGCAGAGCAGGACCGAGTGTTGTGGGAGCTGAACGAGGCTGCTGGAGCGATTGCGCAACACACGCCTCACGAGCAGCGAAACTTTTATTATGACACAGTCGCCGGCGCCGCTTCCGCTTTTCCGGTCATGAGTATGAGGTAACACAGCTCTGTTTATCATATTAGATACATTTGAGAGTGTTGAAAATGATGTTATAGCGTTACTCTGTGCGTTCGCTGGGTGGCTGCTGTGAGACACTTGTTTGAGACACACTGCAGTAAGCTAGATTTAGAATATAATATTAAATACTGGATGGCTTGTGTTGATAAATGGCATGCAATTCATTTTAAAACATATTGTATGATGGAGAAAATTCTGTATTACTGTTACTAAAAATAAAGCTGCATCTGATTATGCTATGTTAACTACTTGACAAAATAATGTTTTTCTCTGAGGCATGGTAAAGCATGATACTCGCAAAAAATCAAGAAAATTAGATTTAAACAATAAGACTAGACATGTTGAGCTATATAATATACAATTAGTTTTCTGTCTATAAATATATCAAAACAGTTGTTCCATTGTCTATTAAAACGTGTAATATATTAAAGCGTCTTTGGTGTTTCCATGGTTTCTACAAAATAAAACCAGAAACCGAGGCAGACCGAGGGTAACACGGGTATGACGCAATTGACAGGCAACTCCTCACAATTTTTTGCAATTTTCTCACAATTTACAAATAGTTGGAAACATTTGGGGTATTGTAAGTACTCAAGTGAACAAAATATATAACACTGGCCTAGTGGTTTTTGGATATTTTACTGCAAAGATCTTGCACCTTTAACGTAATGGTCATGTAACCGTATAGCCTATGTTTAGCTTTTTACTTCTGGCAGTTGTAGACATATGTGTTAATTTGTGAAAATTATCATGGTGAACAAAACGTGTGAGAATCATAAACTTTTGTTGGTCACAGAGTTTATTCTCTGCAAGAATCCAAAAGGCACTTGATTAAAAAAATATTTATCAAATGTTTATCAAAGCAACCAAGATAATGCTAACTTCCAGATTGGCCTACAAAAATATGTTATCACTGCAGCAGTCTATAAGACTGCAAATTTAGCATGCTGCTAGCCAATTAGCCTGCCAGATTAGTGACCAGTGCTACAAATGGATAACTGGAAACGCTATTTTGATTATCTATGAGGAGACATTGTGAAATGTGGTATGTTTTTTAACAGGCATAACAAATGGCTACATCTTGGGGGTAGAATCTTGCACAACATCAACAACTAGCAACAGCTGCTAACTGGACCATGCTAGCCAACCAAATTTTGGTGTTAATCACTGCACAATGGCTCTAACATTCAGGTAGGCATTTCATTATTGCTATATTCGTGCATTTTTGACAGGTATGACAAATCACAACACATTAGCAATAATACATTAATGCAAAGACACAAGACTAATGTCACATTCATTATGATGGAAATTGCTCACAATTTTTTTAAACGAATCACAGTCACAAGGAATACCATCTTGCTGCAGTGTGTTTTCTCTTAAGGGAAAGTTCTGAAGGCCCTGCCATACATAAATCAGCTCTTTTGCAATAAACATCACTCACCTAACATGGCACAGTTGCAATGCTATTTTTGAGTTACTGGCATTTTTTAGTCAGTATTTCTGAAGTTATGTTTTGGGCCACTTGTGGCACAGAGATAACACACTTCACCCTTAAGGTCCCGATATACTTTTATACTTTATAATGCTATATACTGCTGCTAATTTACAGTTTCTTTCCTGGTGAAGACACAATCCAGAGAATAATGGGGAAATACTGGAATGTGTTTGGTTAGAAAGAACCTCATGTAGGAAGACATCTTTAGAAGCTTTATTGAATAGTTAAGTAAAAATATTTAGATATTATTAGTATGCATTCTTATCAAGTAAATTGTATTCATTTTTTTCACATTTATATATTCATACATTTACATGTCTTTATTTACATATTCAGTCACTTATTCATTCATTTACAATGAGTACAACATGTATGACTTGTACTTTTAATATTCACGAATGATGGCAGTGTGAAGTCTTGTTTCTGACACTTATAGTAGTAGAACATATTGTGAATGCTATTAATGGTTCCCTGTTTTTTTAATCATTATGATGGGAGACAAAGATGCAAAGGGTTAAAAGTAAAACACATTTAGTGTGTGCGAATGTTCTTCAGGGTCATCAACAACAGAGAGAATGAGATTTCCCTCAGGAACAGATCCAAACAAGGCCTATTAGAAAACTGTTGTTGGGGCAAATTCAATTTGCAATCATTTGAGGCAGCGCACTCCCCTCCAAATTCCCATGTCTTGTTAAACATTACTCCCCATCTGTGCATTATATGAGAGGGGCGATTCTGGCACAGCGCTGTGCAAAACTGCTAGATCTCATTAAATGGCTTTTTATTCAAGATTGATTCACTTTGGTTTTTCAGCTCCTGCATGGATAACAATGGATTTGTTTATTGTTCAGAAGAGGATTGCGCTGAGGTAGATGTGCAATTTGGCATTTTCTCAGCCTGCTGGCATCTGCGACAAAGTGGCTCATTCTCTTTTGACAAAGACAAGTGAAGGTCAGAGTTTCCAGATGGGCTTTTCTCAAAAAGAATCAGTCGCAGGTTCATCTGATACCTTTTCCATCGAGCCTGTGGGAGACATTTGGCTCTTTGCAAACCGACACAAGATGCACATTTCTGGCTGTACTTTGTGAGCAATAGTTACTATGACAATGCCAATAGTTTCTATGACAATCAGGCAGACTTGAGAGTTAAGGCAATGACTGTTTTGTTAATCAGGCTAATTATAAATGTTAAAAGAAAGCATGCTTGAGGAAATGTCAATAGACTCTCCATTGGCTAGTATTTTTTTTTTTAAGTTTGCACGCCAGACTGATATAGTGTACTATTTGATTCCACTAAATCAGCTTATCTTTGTAAAATGGCACAGCTTTTTAAATATCTGAACATACACTCTTTAACTCCAATCAATCAAGCATTATATTTATCAAGCTCTATTTAATGATAGAACTTTAGTAATTAAAACTAAAACTTGGTAAGCAAGTTTGAATGCATATATATTCTGTTAAAGGGTTAGTTCACCCAAAAATGAAAATAATGTCATTTATTACTCACCTTCGTTAAGACCTTTGTTAATCTTCGGAACACAAATTAAGATATTTTTGTTGAAATCCGATGGCTCACTGAGGCCTCCATAGCCAGCAATGACACTTCCTCTCTCAAGATCCATTAATGCACTAAAAACATATTTAAATCAGTTCATGTGAGTACAGTGGTTCAATATTAATATTATAAAGCGACGAGAATATTTTTGGTGCGCCAAAAAAAACAAAATAACGACTTGTATAGTGATGGCCGATTTCAAAACACTGCTTCAGGAAGCATCGAAGCATAATGAATCGGCGTGTTGAATCAGCGGTTCGGAGCGCCAAAGTCACGTGATTTCAGCAGTTTGGCGGTTTGACATGCGATCCTAATCATGATTCGACACGCTGATTCTTAACGCTCCGAAGCTTCCTGTGTTTTGAAATCGGCCATCACTATATAAGTCATTATATACCAAAAATATTCTCGTCGCTTTATAATATTAATATTGAACCACTGCACTCACATGAACTGATTTAAATATGTTTTTATTACCTTTATGGATCTTGAGAGAGGAAATGTCATTGCTCCCTTATGTACTTCCAATCATAGTAACCTAGACAATGAGCTACAACATCCCAATTTTCCTCAAATGCCCGATGCAGCGATATACGTTACAGTTAGCGAACATCCGGACACCGTCCATGCTTCTGAGAGCAACGTTTAGATATATGTGCTACTTTCTATCACATTCAATAACAAAAACATAAAATCGACAGTGGTGAGAAACAGCAGTTAAGAAAGCATCTGCTATGTGATGTGGATGTTTGTAAATTCCAGTCACACCATTTCTTTCTTTGATTTTGCTTGAAGTACATCAGGGTCTTAAGGGTGAAGTATGTTATTTCTGTGTCACGAGTGGCCCAAAACATAACTGCAAATATACACTATTTTCAAATAAGTAGAAAATTTGCTGAGAAAAAAATTAACGAGCTAGTATCTCAAAAATAGCATTGCAACTGTGCCATCTTAGGTGAGTGATGTGTACAGCAAAAGAGCTGATTTATGCATGGCAGGGCCTTCAGAACTTTCCCTGAGAGAAAACACACTGCAGCAAGATGACAGCCGTGGTAAAAGACACTTCCAGTGCACTGCACCACACCCACGTCAAGCCAAATATACAGCACATGCCTCAAACCATAGAAGCCTGGCCATGAAAGATTCAGGATAACACTCTGTCACGTGGAGCCCGTCATTCATTATCCATGGGGTTAACAAGATTCTGGTTTGTTGGTGGATTCAGCTAATGATATTCACAGCTTGAGCAGGGTGACACAATGTCCAGCAGGGAATATAATTAGGTCTATGGTCAAATATTTGGAAGATGTTGGGTCACTTGTTACTGAGTGGTAGGATGAAGGTCTCGCAACAGGAAAAGGATCTGAAAGGTTTGTGGTTTGGGATTATGATGCATTGTGAGAAATATTGTGGATGACGTTAACTTTTCAACTCAGTTCAATTCAGGTGCATTTGGAAATGCAGCAAACCTATATTACAAAGTATAGGTGTTGACATATGGGTAGTTGACAAAAAAAACAAAAAAACGTATGGGTGTGACATGCTATACTCCACCTAAAACAGCATTTTGCTTATCATTTCATAATTATTATGCATGCTGTTTTTATGCCCCCACATTAATTGAGGAATATTAATACTAAAATTAATTTAAAACTAGGAAACTAGGAAAGACATTAAATGTGATTAATAGCAAATTGAAAGAAAAATATACAAAATTATTATATAATTAATCATTTATAACTGATAATTATTTATATATATATATATATATATATATATATATATATATATATATATATATATATAGTATTTTTAATTTTATAATTTTTATTTTTATATAAAATTAAAAGTATATATATATATATATATTAGTATTTTTAATTTTATAATTTTATTTTTTTATATAAAATTAAAAGTAGATGTTTTATATATATAAAAGTAGATAATATATATAAACATTTTGTTTAAATAAATGTGAACCTAAAACTACCCATATATGCAAAATATATTTCTCGGACACAGAAAAGTCCTGTCTACCTTGTCTTTATGCATAAAATGCCCTTTACAGAATTTTCCAAGATGGCAGAACAAAAAAAAAGAAAAAAAAAAAAGAAGAAGAAGATCAAAACAAATAAGCAAAATAGGAGGGAGACTGCTGTGAAAGAGCTGATGTGATATCTCTCCCTCTCATCATATTTTAAAGCTCATTATCACAGATATGGCACAGCGTGAGAATGACAGGCTCTTCAAACGGCCCTCATATAACACTCTTCAAAAATGGATGAAAATGTCACCAAAACTGCATGGATTGCGGATGGTGTGTGTGCAGCTTTTGGTGACAGGACCTAAATCTAAAGCCTATTACATCTTAATATTCATCATACATCTGATCATCACTGACCTGACTATATATTATAACATCCATGCAGTGTGTCCCACAATGTCCTATGAATAGAATTATGCCGTATATGTCTCAATATGCCCTTTTGCAAAAGTTAAATTTAAGTTGTTTAAGTAGTTTTTACATACCAAGCATAAAAAGTTCCTTATACCTGAGAGATATCACTGAAATACTTCTAGCCTCTGTAAACAGCAAACAGTATCAGGGGGCCGGCCAACACTTTTTTTTTTTTTTTTTTTTTTAAATCAACCAGAAAACTAGCCAATGAGAAACTCTCTCTCTATATATATATTCAGCATTGCTAATATTAGATTAGCTGAGAAGTCTAAATAGGGTGGGGTTTTGTAAAAAGTGCGTGGTAGTGGAAGTTTGTATGCATGTATTTGTTTGTTTGTTGTGCAAGACATATACATTGAGAGATGCAATGCAAATCTTCACATTCTACTCAGACAATATCTGTTTTGTTTGAGTGGAACACAAAGCCTTGTGGAACAGCTGCTTTAAATGTCTGATGTAAATACAACAACATGGCCATTCAGAGGAACGTTGTTTCTTCCATGTACACACTTGATTAAACAACAGTAAATTGACAGGTCTTCTCGCATGTAGGAGAAAACTACATAATGCTGACAAAGTCATGCTGATCGGGGTAAAAAAAAAAAAAAAAAAAGACATGGACACTAAACTACAGAGAACAGTTACATAACATAACTATATAGAAATATAAATATCATTTTTATATCTCACTGATATAAGCCTAACGATCTCGGGTGGATTTGGAAAGTCCAGAAAATCTAGAAGAATATTGCTTTTATACAACAGTCCTATAAACAAAGTTAATATTAAGTAACTTATATTTTAGACACAATATTGTCAGCTTTTTTGTTGCGTTGACAAAAAATAGTTCCAAAATGCCAAAGCAGAACAGTACGGAAGAGGATTAGGGCCAAGCAATAATAAAAAAATAAAACCATCTCCAGATTAAAGGTGTTAAATTTCGAGAAAAAACTCGTTAAATTTCGAGAAAAAACTCGTTAAATTTCGAGAAAAAAGTCTAAATAAAATGTTGAGAATAAACTTGTTAAATTACGAGAAAAAACTTGTTAAATTTTGAGAAAGGTCGAGACAAAATGTTGAGAATAAACTCATTAAATTACAAGAAAAAACTCTAATTTGTTCTCATAATTTAACAACTTTTTTCTCGTAATTTAATGACTTTATTCTCAACATTTTATCTCGACTTTTTTCTCGAAATTTAACGAGTTTTTTCTCGTAATTTAATGAGTTTATTCTCAACATTTTTATCTCGACTTTTTTCTCGAAATTTAACGAGTTTTTTCTCGTAATTTAATGAGTTTATTCTCAACATTTTATCTCGGCTTTTTCCTCGAAATTTAACAAGTTTTTTCTCGTAATTTAACGAGTTTATTCTCAATATTTTATCTCGACTTTTTTCTAGAAATTTAACAAGTTTTTTTTCGTAATTTAACGAGTTTATTCTCAACATTTTATCTCAACTTTTTTCTCGAAATTTAACACGTTTTTTCTCGTAATTTAACGACTTTTTTTCTCATAATTTAATGAATTTGTTCTCATAATCTAACGACTTTTTTTCTCGTAATTTAACGAGTTTATTCTCAACATTTTATCTCGACTTTTTTCTCGAAATTTAACGAGTTTTTTCTCGTAATTTAACGAGTTTATTCTCAACATTTTATCTCGACTTTTTTCTCGAAATTTAACTAGTTTTTTCTCGTAATTTAACGAGTTTATTCTCAACATTTTATCTCGACTTTTCTCGAAATTTAACGAGTTTTTTCTCGTAATTTAACGAGTTTATTCTCAACATTTTATCTCGACTTTTTTCTCGAAATTTAACGAGTTTTTTCTCGTAATTTAACGAGTTTATTCTCAACATTCTATCTTGACTTTTTTCTCGAAATTTAACAAGTTTTTTCTCGTAATTTAACGAGTTTATTCTCAACATTTTATCTTGACTTTTTTCTTGAAATTTAACAAGTTTTTTCTCGAAATTTAACAACTTTAATCTCGAGATGGTTTTATTTTTTTATTATTGCTTGGCCCTAATCCTCTTCCGTAGTATGGTTTGCTGCAACACATTGGCATCTATTAATTCATGAATGAATCAGCAATTTTGAATCACTTGAATTAATTATTCAGTCACTCATAAAGATAGAAACGTGTTTAGTTTCAGAAGAAATCTGTTTGATTAATAGTTAATGAGTCACTTTTATAAAGAGTTTTGTTCATGACTGAATCAGCAACAAATATTGGTCGAATGGATCAATGAATCACTCAGTTAGACGGTCACTTGTCGCAACCTGGCGTAACCAATAATTAACCAGGTAAAGCCTTGGAACTGCCAGCTCATTTCTCTTCCTTTAGTGGCACATACAGGATTTTTGACAATGTTGCACAGCCCAGTTAAACACAATCTAATTGCTCATAATCAAATACACAGATTGGTCTAAATGAGGTTAATCTAATTGGTTTGAAATCTGTCCCGAGTCAATATTCATGCTTGTTACTCATTTAGATCAGTGCCTTGTTCTGATGCAATCCCTGAAACATACCAGCACTGCTGAGTTTCTTTGTCTTGTTACATTGCTTTTTCTGAACCACAAAGCTGACTTTCCCAAACATTATACATGTATCTAGGCTATGTGCAGTCCATCCCTTTGGTATTGGATCTTTCTAACTCTGCAGGTTTGGACTTGAATCTGGGGCATGAACAAGTACTTGGGGTTCATTTTTCTCAAAGCATACCCTAAAATAAGCACTGAGGGGTAATATTTTGTAACAGAGAAGTTGCTTTAGTCTGTAGTTTGTTTAAACAGGTCATACCATCTTAACCATCATATATATATTATAAATTATATATAAATTATATACATTTTTTATATATGACATGATGGGTCATTTTTTTTGTCCAAAGTGTCAAAAGGTCATTCGGTTTAACCGGCCAATACAGCCATTTCATTTGTGATTAAAATATCTTAAAATGAAATAAACGTATATATTTGTTTATTCTGGCATCATATCAGCATAGTGCAAAATGGTATTAAAATTATGAGTAGAAGTCATTGCTTTGTTATGTGAAAGAATGTGATTTGAAAATGAATTTCATTGATTTAATTTGGTGTAACCAATATAAAGGGACCATTTTGGATCAAGTCATGTGGTCAATATCATGTGACATCATGTTTACCAAAAGTGTCATTCGGTAAAACCGAAATTTTGGTTAAACTGAATGACTTTTTTTGTTACAAATTTTGTCCATCTTGTAAAAAAGCAGTGTTAATTGATTATAAGAGCCAGCGGCAAATTCCTGAAGGACTGGCTGAGATAAAGCAGTTCTTGGCTGGTACATGAGCGCTGAATGGCCGCTCATGGCCTGGAGCAAAAACGTCTAAATTAATTTTCAAAAGGCGCTATGTTTATATATAATTCACATATGTGAAGTCTAAACAAGTACATTCTCACCTAAAAAACTACATTCCATGACACAGTAACTGAAAAATTATAGTGTGTTTGCTCCTCTTGACACTTGCTGTGAGAAATGCTGCCATTAGATCCGGCAGAAACAAGTGGAGTGATACAAATTGGGAAACCGTTTCCGTGTGATATTAGTAGAATTGCATGGCTTGAAAAGATTCGAGAACTGGAGCTAACTGTTGTATTTGTATATATAAACCAGCTCAACCAGGTCCCCAACAGTTTTCGGAAGATTTTAGCTGGATAATTTAATAACATACTGTGACAGTGATAAATGTGAAAAAATAATGTATTTCCATGGACAAGAAGAAAAACTTGACAAAGTTCAAAGAAAACACCCGCTGACAACAAAACCACAGTCAAAATCCCATGTGGTTAACATAAATGTCACATCTTTCAAAGCTACTGCGACCACAGCTCTTATGATGACAGTGACATCTTCATTAACAGAGATGCTATTTCTAACCCAGTGCAAAGATGATCTAATTTAGCTCTCGCTGAAAGCGTTGATTGAGTCAAACTTGTGAGTTAAGCCGAAAGAGGTAAACTACAGTCTCTCCAAACACCGACAGCCTGCTGTTAACTCATCATGATCTGAACATGAAACCCCTGTGTAGCTCCAGGCATCTGCCTTAAAAGCTTAATATAAAATATGAATCACAGCCCCAGGAACACAGATTCAGACATGACTGTCATTCATTTTCATGGCTCCAAAACCTGCAAATCTCCAACCAGGAGCCGTTGACGTCAGAGACTGGGCGGCAGGATGATGGCTGCACCAAATGGAGTTTTCAGAACAACAACATCATCACTGGCAAGACTAATGCAAAACATGTTACAGGCACTTTATTTCAGCTGTCCATTTTAAATACAATTATGTAAATGATCTAAAACACATAATGTAAACTATATGGTTTATTTTAAAATTAAATTATCTAAAATTCACATTTAAATGTATAATACATCTTTTTAAGTTACATAAAATTATGTAAATATTTAAAATAAAATTTTTTAAATGTATAATATACCTTTTTCCCCCCTCACCATTGCGAGTTTGCATCTCACAATTCTGACTTTAAATCTCTAATTTCTGAGAAATAAACACAATTGCCAGTTATATAGTCAGAATAGCGTGATATAAACTCATTTGACTTTTTCAGAATTGCAAGGTTCTCACAATTCTGACTTTACATCTGTCACACTGCTGTGTAGATAATCCAACACTAAACACGATGAAGAGAGAATAATATCTTTAATAAATCCAAAGGCATGAATCAAAACATGAAGAGTTTTATACACAGAACACTGAGACCGGACAAACAACAGAAAAGCAGGAACTTAATCACCTTGTTATCCACACTACTTAATGAGAAAAATCTGATAAACATGAATAATGATGGTGACCATGGAAACCAAGTGGCGGGAACTTAAAGGAACCCAGGAACCAATGAAAACTCAAAGAGTCCAAAACAAACAGACATGTGACATAACGTCCCCCTCCCGGAAGGCGCGCCAACAAGAGTCCAACCAGGGAGGGGGGGGCGGGCACCCTGAAGTCCTGGAGGTGACGGGTAGGTGAACAGGGCGGTACTGTCAGGTAGGGAGCCTCCAGGGTGGCTCCGGCAGTTCAGGGGACCAGGGCGGAGCTGGCAGTTCAGAGCACCATGGCGGATCAGGCAGTTCACCAGGATTGTCCTCCGTGGCCTTGAGCCCAGCCACGATGATGGGAAAGTAGAGCCACCCCCCACCCCCCAAAAAAACGGGACGAGGGAGGGAGGGAGGCAGTCGCCTCGGGACGAGGGAGGGAGGGTGGGAGTCGCCTCGGGACGAGGGAGGGTGGGAGTCGCCTCGGGACGAGGGAGGGAGGGAGGGTGGGAGTCGCCTCGGGACGAGGGAGGGAGGGAGGGAGGGTGGGAGTCGCCTCGGGACGAGGGAGGGAGGGAGTCGGAGTCATAGACACGGTGGCGGCCGTTTTAGCCGAGGGCTCAGATTCAACAGCGGCCATCTTGACCGAGGGCTCAGACTTGACGGCGGCCATCTTGACTGAGGGCTCAGGCATGGCGGCGGCCATCTTAAGACGAGATTCTTGACTGGTGTCCATTTTAGGACAAGGCTCTGGAATGGCAGCCATCTTGGGACGACGCTCTGGAATTGTGGCCATGTTAAGATGAGATTCTGGAATAGCCAGGGGTGACTGTGGTTGAGTAATGGTGGTGTCTTCATCAACCTCACCGACTGTGAGGAAAGAACCACTTACCCATAACACAAATATACTGGACCATAGAGCATGTGGTAGCTGCTGCCGGAACCTGCTGTTACAGATGTCATCTAAGCCACACCAAAACACAGTCTTAAGGGTTTCATCATTCCAGGTGACAGGGTGGGAAAGCTTGAGGAACTCTTCCACATATTCCTCAGTCGAGCGGCCATCCTGGATGTGAGCAGGGGTGAGCAGACGGTCAGCGGGTTTGACCGGGGTGAGGAGAATGCCCATTTTAGTTTTAGTTGTTTAGGTCCGGTCTTCTGTCACACTGCTGTGTAGATAATCCAACACTAACACGATGATGAAGGGAAAATAATATCTTACATAATAACTCCAAAGGCATAAATCAAAACATGAGTTTTACACACAGAACACTAACAAAACCAGACAAAGAACAACAGAAATGCAGGAACTTAAGTAGTGTGGATAACAAGGTGATTAACAAGACACAGCTGATAAACATGAACTAATAATGATGGTGACCATGGAAACAGAGTGGCAGGAACTTAACAAAGGATAACAGGAACCAATGAAAACTCAAACAAAGAGTCCAAAACAAACAGACATGTGACAATATCTCACAATTCTGACTTTATAACTTGCAACTGCGAGTTTATATCTTGCAATTCTAAGAAAGAAATAGTCAAAATTGTGAAATATAAACTTGCAATTTGAGGAAAAAGGGCAGAATTGTGAGATAAAAAGTCACAATTACCTTTTTTTATTTCATGGCGGAAACAAGCTTTCATATCAAGGAGATTATGGTGGATCTCTATTTTTTTTTATATTAAATAACTTAAATTTCAGCCTATTCAGTTTATTTACTAAATATAGTGCATGAATCTTATGAATTGCTTTTATGATGCTTTTAAGTCTTTTTGAAATTCTAGTCCCTATTCATTGCAAGGAAAAAAGAGATGAATACAGAAGAAATCAACTCTCAAACAGGTTTGGAAAGGCATGAGGTTGAGTAAACAATGATGGCATTTTCATTTTTGGGTGAACTATCCCTTTAAAAGTTTAAGAATCTGTCAATGTCTATAATGGTTAAGGCCCTTGAAAGAAGTCCAGAGCATTCATCCCGAATGTCTACAAGTCAGTGAATTATCTGTATTATCACTGACCTTTATCTCTGAGATGGTAGGGGTGTGTAAGGGGAAAATAACAGAGAATCAGTTTGTGAGATCAGTTGTCGTCATGACAGATGAGAGCTGCAATTTAATCCTGCTTAATACTGCGGAAATTTTATTCTGTCCACTGGCCACGAATGGCTTTAGATTACTCTCCGTCTCTGGGAGCAAGAGTGCATAGATGACATGAGAAAAGGATTTATCTGTTCCATGTCTCTCCATTGTCTCACCGCATTTTATTATTGCCGTAGACAGCTGATTGCAGCTAGCGTCTCTCATCATTGATAAAGTATGGCATAAAGACTATCTTTGCTCACTTTGAGGAGGAAATGACAGTCTGCTTCAGTGAAACAAAGCTATTGTTTGTTTTTTGTTTGTCTGGTTTCATGAGCCGCTCCCACAGACATGTTTCCAACCACCTATTTTTATGCGCCTTTTGGGATATCACACAGAAAAAACACTTATCCGATAAGAAGATATGTGCATAAACTATGATGGAAACACATTTAATAAATTCATCAACACAACAATAAAAAACTCATGTGACTTTGCCTCAACAATGGATGTGATTGGATAACCGGACTAACCAGCGGATCAGTTTCAGTGCACAGCATAGCAAATGTTGGTTTGATCATTCTGAAATGTCTGAGCCAAAGTCTGTCATCAGAATGATTTGTTTCAATTCCCTCCCAGAAGCATCTCACACGATTGCGTTCCCAAACACCAGGCATCCGAATGCAGAATAACATGACAGTGTTTATCGCGCTTCGTTGGTGTGCTCTGAGACACGAGTCATTTAAGATGTACGAAAAAAAGTGACTTCCCTGAGTGCAGTAACTTCCATTTTTATTGCAGATATTTTGTGCCAATTTCCCAGGAATTATTCGCGAATGTTTTACGCAATATTCCAATTTTTGTGCACAAGTTAAAGATGCAGTTAGTGATTTCTGAGAAACGCTGTTGATATTTGAAATCACCAAACCAAACACAACCCTACCCAAAAGGATCACACCCCTATCTTGATAGTTCCGCCTCAAAATTCACAAAAATGCTATACAGGTACCTCCCCCCTTATGTGTATACACCCCTTACTGCTGATTGGCTACGAGTGTATTTTGGTGATCGGTCTGATTAACTTTTAACAGCGTTTCTCAGAATTTGCTTTAAATTCGCAACTTTGGATGGAAACATTGCTAATGCATCGCTATCTCATGACCCGTTCGTACGTATTTTTTTATGAGGTGGCTAATTTGTACGAATTCGTACGACCTCATTTGTTCGAATTCATACAATTTGTCTAAACCCCAGTGACGGGTAGGTTTAGGGGTAGGTCATTCATACGAATTCATACGAATTTGGCAACTCGTAAAATACGTACGATTTAGCATAAAACATACGAATTCATACGAGTGAGGTCATACGAATTCGTACGAATTAGCCACCTTGTAAAATATATGCAAATTGCCATGAGATTGGGTTGCGCTAATGAGATCAATATGAAATCAAAATTTAACAGAGTTTACTTTCTTAATGCACATTCATGATCTTCCTGTAAATATTCATCAGTCTTTACTGCAACGAAAAATATAGTTTAGATTTTTAATCGTTTATTGAAATTTAATAACTTGTTCTTCCTCTGTAGCGACTTTCCAACACCCACTTTTCATGATGCAATCAATTCTCACTGGATAACATCAAGTCCCTTCTATAGTTTTTTTTGCTGAATACAGAGTTTCACTCAGAAATACATTACATTACGGAAATAAAATGGGTTGAAATCTAATAACTTATTTCATTGTCATTCTGTTTTTTTTTTAATGTATGTCTTTATTTTTTTAGTTAATTTTATTGTTTGTATTACATTACATTTTCTATATTTTTTAATTGCATTATTTCTATATAAAACTTGTCTAACATTTAAATGTAAAAAATTGTAAAATAATTTTAATATAATATAAAAATAAAAGTTAGAGAAAAAATAAAATTATTTATTAGCTTTGGTGAGAAGCTTGCATCCTGGTTAACAGCGGCGGCATACACAGCAGCACAGTGCGTGTTGATGTATGTTTCCACACAACCCCACCCAGCACTCCCTTCTTCAGCTTCCCTAGATGAAACAGCCAGCTGGGTGTTACATAACCGCTGCTTTGAGTTCACATATGCACCTATTTTCCTGCTTCCGTGTGCAGTTTCTCTCCCTTTAAGCATGCAGTAATGCACAAAAAACAATGAGTTTCATTAAGACATATATTTACATAATTCAGTAATATTATACTGTGCTGTATGCAATATTCATAAAAGAGTGTTTTCTGTTGTTTTCACTGGATATACAAGGTTTAATTGTCATATTCGTTAATTAATTACAGTAATAATTTCAGACATCTGGATTTGCTATATTAAGATGCATATGAATAAATGACATGAATTATTCTCATGATATAATAATCATGATTTAATAATTCATGCTCAATGGTCAAAAAATCTTCTTTTTAAAAGTGAAAAAAAAGTTTTTATTAAGTGTTAACAATGAGATTATGTGGTTTTTAAAATTAATTAACACTGCTTTTGTCATTTTTTACAAGATGGACAAAATTTGTCACCAAAAAAGTCATTCGGTCAGAATTTCGGTTTTACCGAATTACACTTTTGGTTATACCGAATGACGATATTTTCAAACAATGCTAACAGGCTGATATCTAGCTAGCTAGCAAAAGGACCATCAAACATTTTATATTTAGTACAAGTTTTTAAAATATTACAACATGTTCTATATTTTATAGCGGTTGTACCGAATGACCTAATATTTCGGGACATGCGTATAAGCAAGTGAAAACATAAATTATTTCAAATAGTTAAAAGAGAGTTAGTTACTTCATGACCATGTGGTCCTGTGCAGGTGTCTGAATGATGTCACATCCTGTCACATAATATTGACCACATGACTTGATCCAAAATGGTCCCTTTATATTGGTTACTCCGAATGACATCAATGAAATTCATTTTTCCGGACATTTTTTTCTCATAACAAAGCAACGACTTCTACACATAATTTTAATACCATTGATATATGATGTTATCAAATCATGCCAGAATAAAAAATATATACATTTAAAGATATTTTAATTACAAATGAAATGGCTGTATTGGCCATTGAAATGACCTTTTGACACTTCAAAATTTTTAAAATACCTTTATATGTAGCAAAATATAATTAAAACCTTTTGGATTCAATAAAGGTAGAGTTCAAAGATCATCACTCATTGTGGTTTGGATGAAACATCACACCCTGAATGATCTGTAATAGGTGCCATGCATCAAAAGGTTAAATCTAATACCTTACAATAAAAGCTTGGAAATGAATTACATGCACATGCATTTTAAAACCTATAATATTCTCCATCTTTAATCTTGTGGTAGCCACACATTCGATAACACGCTTTTAATACTATCACACACAAGCACATAGACAGATCGGGAGAGATAAATACAATCTGAGAGTTCCATTAAGCTGAAGAGGAGACACACGTCTCACCCACGTCTATTTTTGAGCTTGGAGATGCACACATTACTAATGTGTGCATCTTCAAATTTAAAGTTATTGATTGATTCCCGTTCCTTGCAATTCAGAAGCGCACACATAAAACATGCTGGGTGAAGGGTTATCAAGATCTCCAATGCAGACGCATTTGCAGCATAGCATGTGTTAACTGAAACAACTACAGTGTTAAGTATAGATTAATTTTCATAGAGATTTAGTGCAGATAAACAGGTGTGAATCACACACTGTATCACGTATCACAACACTATGGCAACCAGAGGTCTCTATTAGCAGAACACGCTAAGTCTTATTGATTTTCTTGACATGATGGGGGTCACAAAATGTCCTCGTTTCATTAACCAAATGATACCCTTTGCCAGGCCTAAATTGTCTTTAAATGGTAGGTGAATGAGAGTGAGTCTATAGTTAACATGAGATATTTTATCCACTCTGATTACAGCTATTTTTAAAGAATAATCAGTAGTCTCTGAATTTGCTCCACTTGGACCACAAAATTAGCATTGTCTTTGAAATTACATGGGCGTGCAGGAAATAACTGAACAGATTGGCGAGTATAGCTTTTATGAAATATAATTTCATCATTTTTACATTTCAACTGGTATTAGACACAAGATAAAACAAGTTATTTCTGTTAATTTCAACAAATGGAATAAAGTGGTGCATGGAGGATGTCAAAACCCGGAAGACTAATTCACCACAGGTTCCCTCGAGATTTTCCTATGGGGTTTTATAATGGGTTTTTTCAATTTATAAGTAAAATAAGGTCTGTGGTAAACATGAGTTGACGATACTTGGATGTTTTGTTCTACAACATAAATTACACACACCCATATCGAAAAAACACAAATTTTACAAAAACATATGTATTAACTTGATAACAACATTTAGATTGTGAGAGTACAAAATGTCCAAGTATCGTCAACTTATGTTTACCACAGGCATTATTTTACTCAGAAATTGAAAACCTACAGAACCACTGGCGAATTAGTCTTCCAGGTTTTGACATCATCGCTGCAACACTCCACCCTCTCTATCTTTCATTGGCCAAACAAACAACTGGCCCTGCCCCAAATTCATGCTATTGGTGGAGCCTGTTGCTATGTCTGGCTTCTCAAACAAATAAAGCAATGTTTTGAAAACACCACAGGGTTTACAACTTTTTGAGACATCAAAATACAAATGGCTTACTCATAGTCCATCTCATCACATTAGAAAATGTAACTATTTTATACTTTGGCGAATTGATGGCAAATTCGTTTAAATTTGTACAATTTGAATTTAATTGTTTTTTTTCTGAATTAAATGCGATATTTAATAAAATACAAAAATCACAAAAAATAAGGCTTTATTTTGTCAATTGCAAACTATTTGTATGTTGAAAAGTGGGTGTTATGTATAACCAGAATAGTCAGAATGACAGTAGTCTCGTGTAGACTTTCAGACTCTATCGCAGCTTTCATTAGCCAAGGACTGCCCGAGAGGACGTTTGACTGACATGTAACGCAACCAATCACAGTTCGCTTTGTTCTGCGTCATGTTTAGCGGCGTGAAAATGTAAAGTCGATGTCCCTACAATAACAGATCAGCGTGCATCTAATAAATTACTCATTCAAGAACGTTGTGCAAGTTTACTGTAACAATGGAGCTGCAAACTTCACATACTTTTGAAAACCCAGTGTTTAGTTGACCCTGGTAAGCGCTCATTGTCACAGTTGTAAACACGAGGGCGTTCTTCTTCCACGACAGGGTTTGGCGTCACGACATTTGTTTCCAGGCGGACCGCTAAAGAACGCGACACACACGTCTCCTGGCATCCTGTAGAATTCAACCAACCAGATGGCGACTTCGAAAATCCTGAAGTTTTTCCAGTTAAGTGTGCCATATGCATCAGACGTTCAGCCAACGGTCCGTGGTCGTGACATCTGAGGCTGAGACTAGACTGATAGCAAATTTGCTATACAGTGCAGCCTCAGTGATGTCAGCAGAAAAGGAAAGTTGTTTCAGGTTTTGATTAAAAATTGACAACCACAAGCGACTTGCAGCAATGAATCATTCACAATAAGACCAGGAATGCACATTAAAATGAGTTCATATTGACTTAAAGGTGCCCAAGAATGCTTTTTCACAAGATGTAATATAAGTCTAAGGTGTCTCCTGAATGTGTCTGTGAAGTTTCAGCTCAAAATACCCCATAGATTTTTTTAAATAAATTTTTTTTTAACTGCCTATTTTGGGGCATCATTAACTATACACTGATTTTTTCAGCGCCGCCCCTTTAAATCGCGTGCTTCCTGCCTCAAGAGCTCTCGACTATATTACAGCCCATTTACAAAGTTCACACAGCTAATATAACCCTCAAATGGATCTTTACAAGATGTTCGTCATGCATGCTGTGTGCATGCTTCGAATTATGTGAGTAAAGTATTTATTTTGATGTTTACATTTGATTCTCTATGAGTTTGAGGCTATTCTCTGTGGCTAACGGCTAATGCTACACTGTTGGAGAGATTTATAAAGAATGAAGTTGTGTTTATGCATTTTACAGACTGCAAGTGTTTAAAAATGAAAATAGCGACGGCTCTTGTCTCCGTGAATACAGTAAGAAACGATAGTAACTTTAACCTCATTTAACAGTACATTAGCAAAGACAATTTACAAATATCACTAAAAATATCATGTTATCACGGATCATGTCAGTTTATTATTGCTCCATCTGCCATTTTTCGCTGTTGTTCTTGCTTGCTTACCTTGTCTGTGCACAGATCCAGACGTTAATACTGCCTTTCCTTGTCTAATGCTCGAACATGGGCTGGCATATGCAAATATTGGGGGCGTACACCCCGACTGTTACGTAACAGTCGGTGTTATGTTGAGATCCGCGTGTTTTCCGGAAGTCTTTTAAACAAATGAGATTTACATAAGAAAGAGGAAGCAATGGGGTTTGAAACTCAATGTATGTCTTTTCCATGTAATGAACTCTTGTTATTCAACTATGCCAAGATAAATTCAATTTTTCATTCGAGGGCACCTTTAAACATCTAAAAAAAATGACACAACCTTTAAACTCATGCACGATTCAACCAAATGTACACCACAACACATGCCTAAGATTAAACATGGAGGCTCAACCTCTTCAAATGGATTTTCATAGTTGAAACCAAAGAGTTCATCAATAGGCAAAAAATGCCTGTTCAAATGCATAGTTATTCAATTAAAAAAAAAGCAGAACAAAGGGAATAAATCACAGAGGCTCAGGGTGAAAATCCGCCATGTTGATCTATTAGGGAGAACCCTGCTGTGAGCAGAGCTCTAGTAAAATATTAAAGAGTCTGCAGACATCCATGCACTTCCTCATTTCAGCAACATTTTCTTCTATGGCTGACTACTATTGCATATGTTTTGCTTATTTTTAATTCCATTTGTGATGTTTATTTGTGCTTCAATGTGTTAATGTCGACTCTGACACCTAAGTCAGAGGTTAGTCCTCATGGTTTCAGGAAGCTGGTTCAAACGGAGGAAGCGAGGAAGAGTTGTAGTACATTACAGCATGTTTTTCAGGGACATTCTGCTCCGATTTTTTCCCTCTTGAGATTTATCATCTAGAAAAAAGCTTCTCTCGCAAACATAAAACACAAGCCAACTGCAGGAGTGCAAAATTGGCATTACATTAACTGCCAACGCTAGGTTGAAAAAACAGAGCTCTTTTAAAGAGTTCCACTCTCTGCACATGCTCACATTCAATTCCTTTCATGTAGCTTAGTTACAGATGATTAAAAATATGACCATTAGATAAAGACAGATGAAAAGTTAGAGGTGAAATTGAGTGTGAAGTCCCAGTTTAGGTAGATAGTAATGGTGCCAATTGTTCGTACAATATATATATATTTCCTAATTCTTTGTATAACATGATCTCATTGGTAAATGCTAGTACATTTTAAGGGAATATTAAATTTTGTGGAATGGATTTAAAAATGGTAAAGTAAAGTAAACTAAATTCAGGCTCCTCTTGTTTTCTTTTTTAAACCCCCCCCCACAAAATATTCATTAAAAAGCAATATTTTTTTTGCTTTTTGGAAATGAGAGACGTTCCATTTGGGAATTGTGTGCTATTTTTAAAAGTCTGAATATTTGCCATCTCTTCTATGGAGCTTTAGTCTTGTTTCTGGCAGAGGAACATTTTACACTGATGCAAAAACTGATCAAAATTTGATGTAGTACTACTGCTAACTCAAAGCAGTTTCCAAGATTTTGTTTTCAGCCTGCACTCCCTCGCCGTGAGGTGCCTCCAACAAGTCATATTTTTATAACATGTTTTCTGCCTTTGATCACCAGAAATCCACAGAGGAGCAGTTTGAAAGCCACAGAAGACCGCCAACGATCCAAAGAAATCTGGGAGTGTGAGTTGGAAACAATTTTTTCTAGATTTGCTAGGTGGGTTAAGTTGAACATGTGAATAAATTCACCTGCAGTTATATGTAGCATACAGTACTATATTTACTACATAACTAGATTCACCATGGGTGTTTAATGAACAGTTTTTGCATCTGAGAGAAAGGCTATAATGGTGCTTCTGGTGCCCGTGAGACATTTAGAGGATATAAATAATGCATATGTTTTTATCCATTGCAAGGAGATCCCCCACCCTTCAGTACACAGCTAGTACGCACACAATTTATAAATACACACTATTAACTTGCATTCACCCACACATTTTTGAACACAAATACACACACACACACGGTGGAGTGCGCTGAAAGTGATACATCAAAACATCAATTTTATAATTTAATCAGTTCACACTTTGCATCATTGCACATCTCATTTTCATAAACTTAATGATGCTTTTCATGTCAAAAAGAGAAGGCCAGCATATCTGTGAGGATCTAAGTAATCTGAAAAAGCAAGTTTCATAATGCTTCCAGCACAACTTCTCTTCGCGATTGATGAATGTTCTGCTTTCCGAAAGTGGTGACGATTGTGCACTTTATCATATTAGATTATTGCATCACTTAGTCTCTGCGGGAGAAATATTTTCACTGTGTATTGATTATGTAACTGCTTCCAAAATCTACTAGGCAGCAACCAGACTCTTATTGATTCATTCTATAAATGGAAGCATCACCTGAATGCTTCAGTGTCTTCGGTTACAGTTGATTTTAAAGAAAAACTCCCTTTAGCTGAGTTTTCTGTGCAGTGAAGCTTAGTTTTCATGCCTCTGTGAGCTTCAAACATGGTTCTTCCCTTTAATATTTCATAAACTTTTACTCTGCAGAAACCCCCACTGCAACCTCTTGTATGGACTTTCATGGCAAAACAAAACATAAAAAACCATTTGACACACTATATCACTCTATATCTAGTACACAATACACAAAGAAACAAATCAACTTTCTTACCGTTAAATTATGCACCAAAATAGTCCCTCTATTTTTAAAAATGTAAAAATTTGAAATCCCCCAAAAAGCTGTGTATCCGGTAATGACAGCCTGTGTTCAAACATAAGAGAGAGGGATCATCCAGACAGCCAGCAGAGATGCTGAACAGGAAGATTAGGATGCGAGCGCTCTCACTCGCACTCTCCGTCCCTCCTCCCGATCCGATCATTGTAGGAGGAGCTCCCAGAACACGCCCAAGCGACTCACAATGGTAGCGTCCATCCCTACCTCTGCTCCTTGCTCACTCCCACATGTGCCAGAGCTGCCGTGAGGGAGCAGCTACTGTTTGTGATAGAGAGAGAGAGAGAGATGGAAGGAGAGATACTGTAGAGAAAACAGGAATGCACATCAGGGAGGAGGAATTGGGCTTGGCAGATGGAGTTGCTGATGGGGGGGGTTGTCTTTATTAATGACGGATGGGTTTGGTTCAGTGTGATGAAAATGTTATCTATCTATCTATCTATCTATCTATCTATCTATGTATCTATCTATGTATCTATCTATCATTCATTCATTCAACCCATGAAAGGGAAATGCATCACTATTCTTCACATATTGTTTACCGACTGCAGTGCTCTCACCTGGCAAGGTGTGTGTGTGCGTGTGCCAAAGTGCTTCAGGGTTTGCCATATGGAAGTGCTGCATAGTCTGTACTTAAGAACAATGAATTGCCTGAAGCCTGATGCAAAAACCTCCCACAGCTCACATGTGAATAAAGCAGATGCCGTAAACACTTTTGTTGTTTCACCAACTTGAGGCTTTTGGCTTGACCTGACTTGTACTGGATGTATTTACTTAGCCATTTAAACAGTTTGATTCATTAGTGTTGACAGACATATGTGACTTTTTAACAACATTCTGATTTTTCTTGTGTTCCCACATATTGTGTTGGAATCATTTTTTTAAAATTCTTTTTGAAAGAAGTCTCTTAGACTCACCAAGGCTGTATTTATTTGATCAAAAAATACAGTGAAATTATTGTAAATTAAAGACGTAAATTAAATCAAGAAATCATTTTTGAAACGGTTAATTTAAATGAATAGTTCAAATGAATCAATGCTGCAAGGTGCAATGCAATATGACAAAAATTTTTTTGTCAATTTCCCATTCATTGGAAAAATGAGCTTGGTGCCAATGCAATGAAACATGACAAAAACACAGTGTATCTTTTCCCATTTATTGGAAAAAAAAGCTTGTTACTAAAAAAAGCTACACTGTTAAAGGCCCTGTTTCCACCTGGTATTAAGATGCGTTTTGGTCGGTCGGATCACAAGTGGATGACAATAAATACAGGTGTAAATGGGGTCTAAAACGTTTTGAGCTTGTCCACTTTCAACCACTTCCAGAGGTAGGGCTGGGTACCGAACTCGATACTTTTTAGGTACCGATCGAACTGCCTCGATACTATCGAGTATCGAAAAGTGTCTTGTCATTCGGTACCAAATTTCGGTACCTCAGAATGGAGCCGAGGAGAGGGGCGGAGAAATGCTTTCGCTGTCTCGTTGAGGAGCAAGTAACGTTGCGCTACATTGTTATTTATATCTAAATATATAAAACTATACGCGCGAGAGATGTGCGAGAGGGCGATTGAATCAACGGTTTCGTTTTCAGTTTATCTCCGAATGGACGGGTGAGAAACGACTGTTTATGTGAGCAGCCGGTTCACTACAGATACTGTTAACAGAAAACAAAAGTGTCGCACTGCCTGCAGAAACAGCGGAACGCGCAATGTTTTTTATAGTCTAGTTATGGACAGGTACAACACACAGCAGCTTTACATCAGCGTTCGTTCCTCAAGTCTATGGAAACACGCGACCGGTTCGTGACAGGCTCGTTCGCCTGCACGAGCACAGGCTCTGCCTCTCTGGCTCCAGAACGCGAACAATTCTGCTGAAAAAGAGGTATCAGCGTCCTCCTGATACTGCGGATAATCTGCGGGTCGGGCCAAGTAATAAAAACATTCAAATTAATTGCGGGTGGATGAGAGATGAATCATTAATGTGTTGATTTTAATAAAGACACAGAACTCTTATTTCACGGTAAGACGCAACGAACTTGCGTCACTCTTACTTCCGCTTTGATCTTGTTAATAATAATTAATTTTTTGAAGAAGAACAATTGCTGAGTGATTTAAAAAGAGCCTCACATACTTAATTTTTGCATTGAAAACTAAACTTTATTAAAACTATTTGCACTGATTTATTGTGTTGGGTAAATTTTGTTAATTTGTGCTTTTTTTATTCCCCGCAGTGGCTCAGTCTGAAAAAAAGTCAACAAAGTTAAAATATAAAACCAAAGATTTTTTTGAGGTTATGTAATCTTGTTTAAACAGATTTTATAAAACTGGTACCGAAAAAGGTATCGTTTAGGTATCGGTATCGAAGTCAAGGTATCGGTATCGTCTCGGTATCGAAAATTTT
Source organism: Ancherythroculter nigrocauda (assembly GCA_036281575.1). Lineage (NCBI taxonomy): Eukaryota > Metazoa > Chordata > Actinopteri > Cypriniformes > Xenocyprididae > Ancherythroculter > Ancherythroculter nigrocauda. Next base: position 157,527 of record VTFQ01000673.1, read on the forward strand.
TGAACGATACCCAGCCCTATCCAGAGGTAGTCGAAAATGCATTCGATCAGATGGCTTTCGATGCTCATGTGGTCAAATGTGTTCAAACAGCCACAAAAGACTGCCTACTCTCCACCTATACTGACTAGATGTTGGATTTAAACTGTCAGCTGAAGACCCAAGTCTGATTTGAAGACGAAAAAAAATGTACCAAGCACAATGTTCTCTCATCATTCCTGATTTCTTAAGAGCGTTCGTCGTGATTTTGCGGCTATCAGAGCAGAAACGAAAGCTGTGTTTTTCTGTTGTCTCAGGGCGCGTTCATATGTAAATTGCGTGAGCTTATTTTGTTCATTAGATCAAAAGATCTGAAAAAAAAACCATACACTTACCAGTCCATAGACCCTCCCTGCGAAGAGATCAGGACAGAAGTGGTTGAAAGTGAACAAAAGAGATGGATTAAAATACCAGATGAAAATGCGTATGTGTCTCCCTTGTCCACTTGTGATCCGATCGACCAAAAACACATCTTAATACCAGGTGAAAACAGGGCCAAAAACAGTGACACAGACAACAGAAAAACGCATGTATGCAAATGAAAGTAAGTAGTGTTGTTACTTTTAGTTACTCTCCCTCTACATCAGAGTAGCTTATTAGCATGAAAGAATTGAGCAATAGATCAGATCTTTTTGAATCATGCTCATATGGATAAACATGTTCTACTGGTGTATTTCTGAACCAGCCTATACTGCATAATAGATTTTGAACCTGCTATGATGAATATTCATGCAGCATTTATATGGTACAGGAGGAGAAACTTTCTGCTTGATCTAATATGGAGCTCCAGCAAGTGCAGCATGATTCACATACTTCCTCCATGTGTTCGTACCCCTGCCCCCCCTCTGGTCCATCCCCTTCAACAGACCCAGTTGGTTTGACCTGCTGCTGGGCCATCATTATAAAGAGTGGATGTCCTACACAGGAAAGGGAAAATCTCACTAATCCCACACAACATAATTCTGCTTGCTAGAGGATTAGGGTCAAACATTGGGCACAGCCCATGACCAGATTTAAATCATACACCATTGCCCACTCCTCATCTGCCATCATCATCATCATCATCATCATCATCATCATAATCACTACCCTGTACCCTGAAATTAATCAAAAGAAGGGACCTTTTGCAGGTGGGAAAACACACTACAGACTGTCAGGTCAATCGTGTGACTGTTAAACAGTCCTTCCAGGATTTCACAGGACTTATTTTTGCGGCCTAAAATGGCTGAATTTGCGGTGCATTTCTCAAAATTTGTGGCAATATTTACAGCATTTCTTGTTGTTTTGCAGTGAAAATATACAACAGAAAACATTCTTTGGGAAATGGAAGGCTGGGAAAGCAGTGGAGGTGGCAGAGTCACGCCTGAGACAAAAGGCACTAGTGGGCACTGTGGCGACAGGCAGAGTGGGCTTGTGCTACTTTCCAAAGACTCTGGTTAGCCAGGCCCGCGGCAAGGAAAGACACCATCTACTCCAGGAAGATGTCTGAGCAGGCGTGGAGGAAGAGCGAGTGAGCAGGGCGGCGGGACTCCGGCAGCAGGGAGCGTGGACTAAGTTGGAGAGTACACTGCAGTGCAGGATCACCTGGGCAAACATCTTACAGGCAGATTTCCATCGGGTCCGTTTCTTGGTACAAGCTGCCTACGATGCCCTGCCAAGCACACACTCAAAAAAATAACTTGTTGGTCTAACTTAATTCAATTATGACACCTATTTCCACACAGTTGAACTGATTTATTTGAACTTAAGCTAGGTTAATTGTACTGATGAGTAAAATTCATCCTAATTGAATGAGATCACACCAGTTTCATTTGACGTATTCTGTGAATGTTTCCTGAACATAATTCATTCTTGTTGATCCAACCAGTGCTATTGCAATTCAGACTGGTGCCCTTGTGCAGTGTTGCTCAAGTTTTCTGCACTTTTAAGGAAATGGAAAGACCTGTTAGTGTTTAAGTGTTTAATGTTTAGTTATTTTGAACATTTAAAAGAGTTTGTAGCGTATAATTTTTTTTTTGTTGTTTTTTTTGTTTTGTTACCATCGTGGTGAAGATGTGCGCTTGTGCTTAGGTTGTGAATAGCTGTTGTACACAGACATACATGTTTCATGACCGTTGAGAGGAATAAAGCTGATGACCATATGTAGACTGTGTAAATTATGTGCTGGCCCTCAAACTAATTTATTTATATTTCTATAAAAACTAAACTAAAATAACACTTTTTCATATGCTAAGTAACATTTATAGCATGCAAGTAACGATCAGGTAAAGAACTTCTCATCACTGGCTTTAGCACAGTTAAAGCTTGTTGAGAACAACATAGATTTATTTAATGTAGCCACCCAGAGCCTAACCACAAGGTCTACACTTCAGCACAATGGTAACCTCAAAAAAATCGACATAACAAACTCTTTTAAATGTCAAATATAACTGAACATCAAACTTTAAAAGGTATTTCCCTTTACTAAAAAACACATTAAACAGCACTTAAGTTCAACATTTACTGTCCTGATCTTTCCCTACGCAAAGCATGCTGGGAACTAGAAATCCACTGCCCAGTTTCAATCAATGCAACATAAATGATTCATGTCGTCCCAACACAAATGGTTTAGGTTAACATAACATTTTGCAAATTTAATTTCATTTAACATAATACAATTGAGTGCAAATGGCAATTAAGTAAAAAACTAAAGATTTGTGTTGGTTCAGCTTATTTTATTTAAATAAACTGAACAAGCAGCTAGAATCATTTTTTTGAGTGCAGCGAACATCCATGTCTGGGGGAATAGCGAAACACCTTCCTGCCTTCTTTGCTCTGGAAGTGGCTCTTTAGAACATCTCCTCAGCAGATGTCCAAAGGCTCTGGCTGATGGGCGCTATCGTTGGTGCCAGGTGCTTAAGACAATTGCTGAGAGCTTAGCCTCAGCCATCAGCACCAGCAAGAACCATCATGCTCCAAAGAAGGCAGTCCCTTTCATTAAAGCTGGAGAGAAACCCCGGGTGCACTCACAATTAACAACAGGCCTCCTCCACAATGCCTCGGACTGGCAGCTGCAGGTCGACCTGGGAAAACAGCTGAGGTTCCCTCAGCATATTGCAACAACAAGTCTCCGCCCAGACATGATAGTTACCTCAGAGGTTTCAAAACAGCTGATCATGCTGGAACTTACGGTGCCCTGGTAAGAGCATATTGAGGAAGCTAATGAGAGGAAATGCGCTAAGTACCAGGAACTGGTGGAGGAGTGCAGAGAGAGAGGCTGGAGAACCTTTTGTTAGCCCATAGAAGTCGGCTGTAGAGGCTTTGCAGGACGGTCATTTTGCAAAGACCTCAGTCGTTTGGGTGTTACAGGGGCGGCCAAGAAGAGGGCCATTCAATCCGCGAGCGAAGTCGCAGAGAAGGCCACAAGGTGGCTTTGGATTAAGAGGGCTGATCTGTGGACTGCTACTGGGATACAAGTTGGGGCTTGATCAACCCCGGCTGGGTCGCCTGGGCGAGGGTGTATGATGTTTCGAGTCCCGAAACACCCAATGATCCCAGGATACATCACTGAGGATGTGTCCCAGTGCATCCATGAGATGTTTCTTACATATATTTTAACATCATTATTACTTTTCTGACCTCGAAAACCATTGCAGGGCTCCAGACTAACATTTGAGGGCTGTAGCACCGGTGCCATTAAGTTCTACGGTGGCACCAGCCCCTGATTTGCCCCTGTGAGGGCTGACAGAAAAGCACTGAGCTTGAGTTGAGATGCAGATAATATTAACTTTCATTTTATTATTATATTTAATAAATATTAAAAATATATACTAGGGTGTGGAAATGGCTAATAAGCCAATAAGTACTCCTCTGCAGCATCTACTACAGGTAATTTATTGTCTTTTTTATTTCTAAATAAGTGTTTGCTTTCCTACATCATGAAACTTTTAGTTTTATAAATGGGGACAAACTATGAAGGATGAACAAATAATGTTTTGGACATCATATTAAATAACATTCAAATTGGGCAATATATAAAGCTTTGAAGTGCTGGGAAAAGTTGTGTGAAGCACTTAAAAGCACTAGAAAACATTAGGCCATTTCTGCCACAAGTCATATCTGTTAAACCACAGATATCAGATTAAACAGTTTCCACGTCAGCGCTGTTTGATATGACCTGTGGTTTAACAGAGAATTCTGCAACGAATGTAAATGCTTCTCACAAGATTTTACAGCGATGTTATTAATTCTGTGAATTCAAGCGGTTTCTTCCCAGCGCTGTGCAATAATGGTGTTGTGTGATTGAGATCGGCCCGCTGCTCTGAACTCCTGTCGTAACACGATGTCTATCATAGACCCTTTTCACAGACTGTGATGACACGTTTTAAAGTGATAGTTCACCCAAAAATGAAAATTTGATGTTTATCTGCTTACCCCCAGTGCATCCAAGATGTAGGTGACTTTGTTTCTTTCAGTAGAACACAAATGATGATTTTTAACTCCAACCGTTGCCGTCTGTCAGTCAAATAATGCGAGTGGATGGGAACTTCTACTATAAGAGTAAATAAAACTTGCATAGACAAGTCCAAATTAAACCCTGCGGCTCGTGATGACACATTGATGTCCTAAGACACGAAACGATCGGTTTGTGCGATAAACCGAACAGTATTTATATCATTTTTTAACACTAATACACCACTATGTCCAACTGCATTCAGCATTCGGTTAGTGAGGTCTGATCGCGCTCTGACAACGGCAGTGATGTCTCGCGCATATACTTCAATGAGTGCAAGACATCACTGCCGCTGTCAGAGCGCGATCAGACCTTACTAAGCGAATGCTGAACACAGTTGGACATAGTGGTGTTTTAGAGGTAAAAAATAATATAAATACTGTTCGGTTTATTGCACAAACCGATCGTTTCGTGTCTTAGGACATCAATGTGTCGTCACGAGCCGCAGGGTTTAATTTGGACTTGTCTATGCAAGTTTTATTTACTCTTATAGTAGAAGTTCCCATCCACTCGCATTATTTGACTGACAGATGGCAACGGTTGGAGTTAAAAATCATCATTTGTGTTCTACTGAAGAAACAAAGTCACCTACATCTTGGATGCATTGGGGGTAAGCAGATAAACATCAAATTTTCATTTTTGGGTGAACTATCCCTTTAACAGTCATCAGTATCGTAAATCATGCAAAGTTTTTTATATTTTCATTTTTTAAAAATCTTATGTACATTTATAAAACTATACTTATATTACCTTTGCATCAAATTACAAAAAACTAACGCTGCTGTGAGGGTGTTTCTAATACAGCGGCAATGGGAGTGATGGTAAAAATGACATATTTCTCTCTTCTGACTGCCGTTATCAATCGCTCTCTATTTTTTTCTTCTTTTTGAAAGTTGTGAAAACACTATTGAGTAGTTTTTCTTTTGCTATTTGAGCAAATGGAAACACAAAAAAATATATTTAATGTATTCTCTCATTCACTGCTATAGAATTTTACCCAACTATGACGACTTCCGCTTCGGAGAAACCCGGAAATGTGAAAAGGGTCTGCTGCACAGCTCAAACAAGTTGACTCATGTTGCGATGACGTCACGGGACATGTCTAAGCCCAAAATCTGTGGAAAATCTGTGGCAATTAAGAAAAAATGCAAGATCCTCAGAATATTGTGGAGTTTGCTTGATTTTGTGATAAATTCAGCAATCACAGAATCGCAAAATCCTGGAGGGACTGGTTAAAACATGTTTCTGAGCCAAAGTTTCTGTTTGGGTGGAAATGAACTGTTTCTCCATCCATGTGAGGAAGACAGGAACCTCACAGGTTGAGACCTCTTGAGACATCTTTGGCAAGATGAGTTTTCTACAGTCTTCACTTCAAACACATTTCTAAAGTCAAACATCAGTAACAAAAAATAGTAACACTTTACAATAAGGTTCCATTTGTTAATAACAGGTGTTTCTCCATCCATGTGAGAAAGACAGGAACCTCGACAGGGACTATTTTTGTATTACATAGTTATAATGTTATTACTGTTATAATAATATTAAAGTTTTAATAATATTATAGTTAGAATGAACTAACAACGAAAAGTACATCAAGTATCATAGTTAATGATAATTTCAACATTTTAAAAAGATGTATCTGTTAATGTTATTTAATGGACCTGAGCTACACTGTAAAACCCGATAAGTTGAGAATACTCAAAATTTTTGTAGACACCGATTACCTAAAAAAATATAAGCAACTCAAATTTAAGTAAACAAAAATGTTATATAACAATTAAGTCAAACTGAAAAATGTTCATTTTTATTTTATTTAATGTTTAAGTCCACTGTACTTAAAACTATTGTTTACCATGCGTAATGTTTCTCATTTTTCACTTATTTTGATGCAGTGGGTGTAAAACCCGATAAGTTCAAAATACTCAAAACATTTAAGTAAACAACTCAAAAATTATTTTAGTAGAACTTAAAAAATGTATTTTGTACTACACAAACTTGCTAATTACAATTTAATTGAAATATTGAATAAACTAGCACCTAATCTTTATGGTTAAGTGTTAGTTAGCAAAGGCACACTAGCATGCTCAAAAACACACAAAATAACCCTTTATTTTTTTATTAACATTTATTCTACTTACACAGTGTGATGCAAAGCATGCTGGGAATTTGAAATCTGCAACTCAGTTTAATGTTGAATGGATTCTTCTGATAAAGTCAGTTAGAGAAACGATGTGACATGGATGACGTCACTTTATGTCGCTTAGTAAACTTAAAAATAATAATTTAAGTATAAGGGTTTACTCAATAAAACTAAACTCCTAGTTCAGAAAATGTAATTGTTTTAAGTTGCATCAATGATTTAACTGACGTTAATTGCAGTGTACTCAATCTTTATAAGTTAGTAGTACTGTTTGGGTTTACAGTGTAATAAACAGTTGAATTTTATTAACTAACGTTAACGAAGATGAATAAATACTGTAACTTGCACATTGTTAGTTAATACATTGTTAACTAATAGGAACATATATAAAAACATGGGCTATAACAATATGAAATGATATAATACTTTTAAAATAATTTCTAGTTCTAAAAATTCTATACTATTTTATGTGAATAAATAAAAATTAAACACTAAAATCAATCATTTAAAATCGTATTGAATTGAGACATCACAACATTTTAAACAGAGTATAAAATTGATATTTATTATGAGATTTGCTAAAAATAAGAGAGCAGGGTAACACTTTAGATTAGGGAACCCATATTGACTATTAAGTAGGAGTTTTCCCTCAATAAACTCATAATTACTGCTTATTAATAGGACGTAATGTGGTTGTTGTAGTGGTTATGTTTAGGTATGGGGTAGGGTTAAGGGATGTAGAATAAGGTGATGCAAAATAAGGCATAAGTACTAATAAACAGCCAATATGCTAGTAATATGCATGCCAGTAAGCAACTAGTTAACATTGAATAGTGTTCCCTAAACAAATTTTTACCGATAACAGTGTTATTAAATTTTTAAAGATTAACTTTAGGTCTAGATCCCTTAACCCCACCCCATATGTATATTGTGCATATTTAAATATGCTAATTGGTGCTTAACATATATGTAAAATGCTCAAATATAAGTATAATGACTCGATAAACACCTAATATTCATTCTAAGACCCAAAGCAAAGCCAGATTTCCCCTGCAGCACCATATTACTTGATGCAAACATTTAATTTTTGAGACAGCTACTTAGAGAAAACACTCAGACAGGGTCTGTATAATGCAGACTCATTGTGCTTATATTTCCCCACTGCTTAAGTACTCTTCTGGCTCGGAAACAGCATTCTTTGTCCATCACTTAGAATTGATGGGCCGAGGATTGAACGAATGCAGTATATTCTGCAAAGCATTGGCTTGCATTTAACTTGAATTAGATTTTTTGGGACGTGCAAATCAGTCTACGGCACTCTAGTGAATCAATAAACCTGAAACCTCAGATGCTGATCACAACATCCATCAGCTGTGGCTTGGAAAACTAGTGATTGGCTGTTCCTGGCATCACTCAAACTAGAGTCCTGCCCTCTTTGAGTAAAATCAGGGCTGCTGGGATTTGTAGTTGGTATTTGGTGGCTCGAGTGTGGATAGACGTTTGGTAACCCTTGTCAACAGATTAGTACACAAGCCTTTACATTAATCAAACTGGGCCAGTTGTCAGTAAGCTCTGGAACAGATCATCATTAAAGTCTAAAAAAGACTAAGGAAAGACCCCCCAGTCCCCCATGAGGTATAAATCAGAACGGGACTAGCAGTAAGCGCTTTGTCGAAGCTCTCATCTGCTATGGAGGATCAACCAATAAAACCAGCAATAAAATCTAGTGATATACTGCATGAGTAAGAACATCGTGCTGAGATTCACTGCAGTGTGGGACTTTAGAGCATTTAATCATTACACTTTCTTAGTAGATCAATTCAATATGAATTCAAACACATTAAGTGAAGTAGATTAGACTTGCTGGGAGACACTTGATGTGACAAAAAAAATGCTGAATGGAAACAAAATGTTAATAAAATATCAAAAATGTGCATAAAATATTTGCTTGAAGATTATTTTTTTTTATTATTTGGTAAGAAGACATGCACATAAACCATTACTGGAAAACAAATAAATTCCTAGATGTGCATCAAAAATCTCATGTGGCTTTGCCTCAACAAGTCATGTGACTGAATAATAAAGAAAATATGTTGCTCTTGTCATTGCAAAATTTCAGAGTGATAGTCTGTCATCAAAATTCTGCCTACACTCTAATAAATGCTAGGTTGTTTCAACCCAAATTTGGGTCAAATATGGACAACCCTACCGTTGGGTTAAAAAATGCACTTAAAAATTTAACCCAATGTTTGGGTTTGGGTTTGAGTGTATAATTACATTTTTCTGGTGTCTCCATGAAATCAAAATGGTTTTGTTTTGTAGATTTTAGTTCATGTCTGTCAGCTTTGAGGTCATTTATATGCTAATGTACACCAAAAAGGTGACAAAACTAGCTCATATGCAAATATAAAATTTACAGTGTTTCCCTGTAAAGGGAAAATGTCTCAAAATACAACGTGACTTACATAATACCATTCAAAATATTGGGGTTGGTAAGATTTTTTTAGATGTTTTTGAATTTATTTGATCAAATAGTAATCTTACACTATATTATTACAATTTAAATGTTTTCTATTTAACTATATTTTAAAATTTCATTTATTCCTGTTATGTGTGTGATGCTGACACAGGAGCTGGCCAATAATGAGTTGGCGTTCTGACCTTGGACCTGGAAGCGCTGGACGTAAACAACATATGAGAATGACACAGAAGAGAAGATATTGTTGAATAAAGTCGTTATTTTTGTTCTGTTTTCGTGCACAAAATGTATTCTCATCGCTTCATAAAATTAAGGTCGAACCACTGCAGTCACATCGACTGTTTTAACGATGTACCTTTCTAGACCTTGAAAGTGGTGATTATTTTGCTGTCTATGGAAAAGTCATATACCTCTCGGATTTCATCAAAAATATCTTAATTTGTGTTTCGAAGATGACCAAAGGTTTTTCGGGTTTGGAACAACATGAGGGTGAGTAATTAATAACAGAATTTTCATTTTTGAGTGAACTAACCCTTTAATGTAACCCCTGCTGAATACATTAATACAGAAAACAATGTTTATCTAACCATTTCATAAGGTGTGACATGAAATCTTATTTTTGAAAAATACTTTCACTCAGCTTAGCTTGCTATCAGTATCACCAAGCTTCTTAGCCTTTAAATGAGGAATTTGTCAAAAACACAAATAGTACCTGGCAACCCACAGAGAGGCCAGGTGCACCCGGTCTGCATGTGGGGGTGGATTATCTTTTCAAACAACTGAATAGAGGCAGGGCTGCTGAATAAACAAACCACAGAGGTGATGTCTCGGCCGCCTTTGCTCTCTTGAAGCAAGCAGCAGATAAGCATGTCGTGCTGGATGCCCAATTATCGTATACTTCAACATGCATACACCATAGTGAGATAAAATATTTGCTAAGAAGTTGTTTATCCTTTACAACAAAATTCACATTTGGCTTTCTTGCATAAAGTCCCCCAATTATGCCATTTTAAAGGTTCCTAATTTTATTTTGGAGGGCTCCTACAATAGGTTTACATGCATCCAAGGTCAAAAAACTCTTTAATGTTCTCATAATATACATCGCATAATCACCTCTTTTCTCACTGTGCTTGAAAAGGTTCGATAAAGAATTCAATCTCTTTTTAAACGCCTCCTTTCCGAGAGCCTACTCTACTCTAATTGGTCAGATGGCCCAGTCTGCTCCAGAGGCTTCCTCAGCACTTGAATTCACAGTGATAAGAACAGTAATGATGGCGACAGTTTTAACCAAATCAATTTAGGCCCGAATCCTCATCTAGTGGAAGTGCATGCAAAGTGGATTTGCATTCACAGCCCAGAAAATGACATCTTCTTGACATGTCGACAACACAAACCAAACTCTTTCAGGCCTCAGCTACAGCTACGGTGTTTGAGGGTGGGTCAAAGTACAGTAGATGTCATTCGCTTACAGCCAGTCAAGACCATAGGTTGGCATTATGCAAATTTGTTACAAACCTACGTAGGTTTGAGCAGAAAGTAAGGCCGCGTTTAGTGTGTTTTTGTTTTAAAATGCTACGGTTATGCCTGTCGTTACTGTCGGAGACTTTCGAAAATGCTGCAGAGCGTGTTTGAAAACGCCGGGGTTGTGTTTCAGTGTAAACGGACCAAAATGGATACTTTTGAAAACGATGGCGCGGATGCCCACATTCTCTCTGCGTATCCTTGACGACTGTGTAAACAATAACGTGGCCTTGCTGGCTTTGTTTTCATTTTTTAGCAGCCATTGTTCAGTTAAACTTTGCATTTTTTTTTAGTACTGCAGCTACCTACATGCGCAAGAGGCAACCGTTTACGCTTGTATGCGCATGCCCGGTGTCATGTGACATGCGTTTTTGGTTGTGTAGTGTAGACGGAGATCGTTCCTGAAACACTGTGGAAACACCAGTGTAGACGAGGATCGTTTTCATTTTTAAAACGAAAATGCACTAGTGTAAACTGATGACTCCTTTCAGGCAATTCAGAATCGATTCTTTCTTTAAGGAGACAATAACTTTGATCTTTTAAACTTTGCAGACCTTTTACATTCACAAACAGCTATATTACACACTGCATGTAAGGTAATAGCCAAAAAAGAGAGACCTTTTTCACACTTACGTGTTTTTGGCTTCCGGAATGATCCACGCCGGGTAAACGTTTTTCCGGTTCAGCCTCGATCAGAACCAGCTCGGGAATCAAAGTCGTTTTACGAATTAAATGTCATGAAAATGTTTGAACGTTCTTGGTGAATTATTGGTGAGACTACAGAGCTCTCATTAAGAGCTAAATTTAATAAATAATTCGAAGTGATGGCGGTTAAACTGGTTATATTCTGTTTGGCGCGGCTGTGCATTCGCGCTCTATGTGCTGTAAAGACAGTGGCTGCATCCGAAAACTGGAAAATGCTGCCTTCTGAGGACAAATTTCAAGGTAGGAAGGCATCAAGGCACGTCCGAATCCAATGTTAGCTTCAGTTCCTGTCTCATGAGATACCTTCCTCGGATCGATTTTTGAAGGAAGCATGGATGTATCCTTAGCTGCTTTCCATTCTGTGATAGTTGAGCTAGAAAAATAAAGATGGCGTCCGAAAGTTGCGTTTGCTGCTCAGTTTGTTTATAAATGTACGATTTTGACCAGCATATTTCAATTTTGATATCATTTCTATCGAGAAATTACTACTGTAATAATTAAATATTTGTTTAGTTCTTACCAAAGCTCGCGCTATATTGCTGTAGATCATTAAACTGTTACACTGCTTCAGAAGTCTGTCTGAAAGGTGACTTCATGCACAAACGCTGCCGTACAACTCATTCTCTTATAAGACAGCAAGGCAGCAAGACAGCTACCTAGGTTTTCGGACGCAGCCAGTGCATACTAGCCATCCTAAATAGTAGTCTATGTGACATTAGTAATATTTAGTACTATTTAGGGTGGATAGTATGCACATTGGGTTGTATATAGAGTATTTTTAGCGACGTGCTGGGGAAATGATTGGCAGCTCCCTTATCATGCAAGCCTGATGCTCTGATTCATAAAACAGGACCGCTCGCACCCTGGATATTTCTGGATAGCTATATATAAACACTTCAGTCATCTCTCAATCATATTTTCCTGTCGTCATCATCATAAAGTGTGTATTATGCACAGTAGCCTATTATTGTGCTGTTGCAACATTAATGCAAAGACTGATAGTTCTGTACAGTGTGGTGTTGGAAATTTATTATGTCTTACTAGTTTAATCATTTTAATTGATCAGGATATAGCTTGAATGTGGGATGTAATGCCATATGAGATTAATACATGCTAGCCTATATATTTTTAAAAAGTATTAAACTCACGTCAATATTGTGTATCTCACGACTTTATATCCCCCATTTAAGTATATATTGGGAGTTAATTTTTTTTATGAATAAATAATATAAATAATGTGCATCATACGTGATATGATCGGGGGAATTACTGAATGAGTAGCTGCCTATACTGACTATAAACAAAGTCCTTTTAAGACAAGTAATTTCACTCGGCGGCCATCTTTGAAACGCCTTGCATCCTGGGCATCCATGCAGCTCCTATCTCTTTGAATGCGGAAACATCAAATTCTCCAAAGCTGTGTGCCAAGCTTTTGATTAAATTTTATATTTGAAATCAACAATGAAATCTGACAACAACTGTCTCATAATTTTTTTTCCTTATTTTTTTAGGCTGGATCAAGCTAATGCGCATGCGCAGACCTAAATGCGCGTCTCTTGTGCCTCATTTCGGAAGTGCGCGTCTGACTGCTTCTATAGAAACCAGTGCTTCTAACGGCCGCTGCAGTGATGCGATGACTTTACCAGTCGGCGATTGGCTCTTATTTTGAAGGCGGGACTTATTCCGCCATATTGCGCGTTACACTTTCTCCCATTCAAAACAATACGAGTGACATGTCTTGTGTTATTCTATAGTCTTTGCTATAAATCCACCTGCCGTAAATTCGAGCAATGGGTTGAGTGGCCGTATAAGCTACAAAGAAGTAGAAAATAATTTCTTTGTAGATTATACAACAGCAACTTGGAAAACAGACAAAACAGAAAACGTAAGAAGCGGTATTTGGGAAAAGAGCCTATCAATCTAATAGCCGTAGACGCATAGCGGAACCAACTTTACCCCGCGTCACGTGATTTCCGATTCTTGTGAAAAAGGTCTATTGGGGCACTTTAAAATCTCTACACACCCACATGCCTTTTATTCACAATCGAGTCATTATGTTGACCATATATCCTGGGCACAAATGCTTTGTCTTAAACTCTATTAGTTGTGCATTGTTGTGGCTAATGGATTCTGCTGGGCTTCGTACTGTTTGTTCACATCCACTAGTGAATCATCAAATCATCAGTCTTGGTAATTATAGACATCACTTAGTGAAATTTAACCAGCTAAAGTCTGGTAAATTCAACTAATGAGAGATCTGACATTTTGCAAACTCTCAAGATTGTATCACTTCTGCCTTTGGTGTCTCAGTTGGAGCCCTCAGCAGAAAGGTCAGGCTCATCTCTTTGAGTGATTGCCTGGCTGAGTGACCGCGAATCAGATTGGAAAGGTGTTGATGATGTATGAAACAGATCCAGGCTTACCTGACCGATGTCTGGACTGACTTGGGGGGTCACATACATCACACCGGCTCATCAATCAGACTTGAATAGTCTCCATTTAGCTGCCTTCCAAAAGTCTTATACAATGATCTGACATAGAGGCAAAAATCAGTGTCAGTGCAATAAATGACCAAACACAGTAGTCATACAGACATTTTAAAGGTGCAGTAGTGCTTTCTGAGAAACACTATTGACATTTGAAATCAGCCGAAACAAACACAGCCCCCCCTTCATTGCTCTGCCCCCAAAATGCATGAGCACATTGTGGGTGCGAAGAAAAAAATGCTTTGTGAAAAATTTAGCGAAGGTGACGAACGAACAAGGAAGAACATACAGAGTATATAAGCAAAATTTTAGTTATAGTCGCTAGCAGCACACCAGCTCTAGACCAGGGTTGCCAAGCTTTCACAACAAAACCTGCGCAACTGCTACACAAAACTAGCCCCAATCGCGTTTCACAGGGGATCCCTCGGTACAAATCATGTTCTGAGGGGTAAAATCCATGTTTTTGGCGGGGTTCCCCTTATAAAATTCGCATTCCAAGGGCTAAATATCATGTTATTTGGGGTTGCTTCAACTAGCGGACATGAAAAACAACCCACAGCAATGGTGTTAAAGTAGCCCAATAGGTTACTATGGTTACCACAGATTTTGTTACTATAGCTAACATTACAACAACAGCATATCTTGGTTCTGCGAAACATTGCAAAACCAATGTTACTCACGTATGGAGCAGAAAAACACATCAGCGTCCATTTTCAGGCTTTCCGCCAGCGCTGAAAAGCTTTTCTAATATTAACGCGGTTCCTAAAGCTCTTGCCTGATCATAACCCTTCTTTTTTCCAGTAATATTCCTCTTACTTTTTCTCTTTTGGAATGTATCTGTGCGTTCACACCGCCGCCGGCGAGAGCGTCAAAATTCGCCTTGGCTGCCCTGCCAACAATGCTGTAATGTGTGTTCAAACCACCGCCGGCGGGAGGGTCAAAGTAAATGGCAAGTTGCGGCAACCACTCGGAATCAAGCGAGGACCTCGACATTCTGATTGGTTGCCGCTGAACCGCGTCATAGCTCATTACCATAAAGTTGACCTGACTTCAACTCTCCTCGACGCTCTCACCGTCCAAGACGTGCCGCACCATGCCGCTCTCACTGGAGCTCGCGTGTGAACGCATGTTATCTCTTGGCCATCTCTCTTACAGTTTTCTTCAAATCTCGCTCTTGCTCACACTCTGTCCTCCCTCATCATGAGTGGACACGCCTCCTACTGCTGATTGGCTACAAGTGTGTTTTGGTGCTCGGCCTGATCCACTTTCAACAGTGTTTTTCAGAAATTGCTTACTGCATCTTTAAATCAAAGAGAGATTAATAATGAGAAATATTATTTATAATTCTGGGAAACCCATATTTGGCTTCAAAAATTATGCCTGAGGGAAAATTAAAGTGTATTTAAAATGTAAAGATTTATAAAGTATAGTGAATGTTTCCGCTTATTATGTGAATATTTTTAAACATTTTGCACTATATACACACACAACCGTTCAAATTTTTTTTTAAAGAAATTAATACTTTATTCAGCAAGGAAGCATTAAAGGTGCCATCGAAAGTTTTTTTACAAGATGTAATATAAGTGTAAGGTGTCCCCTGAATGTGTCTGTGAAGTTGCAGCTCAAAATACCCCATAGATTTTTTTTAAATAATTTTTTTTTAACTGCCTATTTTGAGGCATAATTAGAAATGCGCCGATTCAGGCTGCGGCCCCTTTAATTGCTTGCGCTCTCCGGAGCTCTCGACTCTATCGTTGCATAAATAAAGTTCACACAGCTAATATAACCCTCAAAATGGATCTTTACAAAGTGTTCGTCATGCAGCATGTCTAATCGCATAATTATGGTATTTATTTGGATGTTTACATTTGATTCTGAATGAGTTTGAGGCTATTCTCCGTGGCTAACGGCTAATGCACCGTTGGAGAGATTTATAAAGAATGAAGATGTGTTTATGCATTATACAGACTGCAAGTGTTTAAAAATGAAAATAGCGACGGCTCTTGTCTCCGTGAATACAGTAAGAAACGATGGTAACTTTAACCACATTTAACAGTACATTAGCAACATGCTAACGAAACATTTAGAAAGACAATTTACAAATATCACTAAAAATATCATGATATCATGGATCATGTCAGTTATTATCGCTATATCTGCCATTTTTCGCTGTTGTCCTTGCTTGCTTACCTAGTCTGATGGTTCAGCTGTGCACAGATCCAGACGTTAATACTGGCTGCTAGGGGTGTGACGAGATCTCGTGTCACGAGATCTCGCAAGACTAAAGTGTGACGAGATTTCTCGTCGAGGCGAAAAGTAGTCTCTCTGTTGCCATGACAGAGTGTTAGGATGATTAGGAAAGAATATGCCACCGCTACGTTTACATTACGCCTCCACTGTCGTTTTGCTTTGTATTTAAATAGAAAACATTTAATTCAGTTGGATAACGGTCGCCGCCGCTCCATATTCACAGAGTACGCGCGATCGCTGAAAGTGAAAGTAAACGCGCGCGCGCACATTCAAACGCGATTTCAATACCCCGCATTTTCAAAGCGGCTCCCTGATGCATGCAAATATCTCTCAATATGAAAGCTATTTTAGGCTGGGCAGTGTAGTTGTAACCATCTCTTAGCTCTGTATCAAAGAAAAAGTTGGTCTTATTTGCACTTTGAATATTGAGAGAGTGCGATTATGGTTGCACTTATTGTAAAGTGTTACCATAAAAAATGAATAACAGTTTTCTCTTAATCTTATTAAGCACAAACAGTAAGGTTTCATTTGTTAACATTAGTTAATGCACTGTGAACTATCATCAACTTACAATGAATGACTATTTTTATTAACTAACATACTGGTAAACAAAGATTAATAAATACTGTAGCAAATATATTGCTCATTGTTAGTTGATGTTGGTTAATACATTAATGTTAATAAATGAGACCTTATTGTAAAGTGTTACCATCTTTATTTATACTGTTTCATTTCTATGATCAGTTTGTGGAAAGGAGTTCAGTTAGGAGGTCAAAAGTTGTAGAAGCTCATAAATCATGTACAGTAAGGTCTGAAGAGACTGAAATACAGGAGAGAAGTCAGTCAGTTGAGTTAGTGGCAAAACCTTTTACAGTACTTGAGTATTGTCTTTTACTGCATATGATAATTCATACTCAGAAAGTAGAACTGAATGACATTCATTATAAGATGATTAGTTAAAACATTTCAAATACACCTGCAGAATATGTATTTCGCCATTGAGGATTTCTTAAAAATAGTGTGTAAAAATCTTGTCTCGTCTCGTCTCGTGAGATACCTGTCTCGTCACACCCCTACTGGCTGCCCTTGTGTAATGCCTTGATCGTGGGCTGGCATATGCAAATATTGGGGGCGTACATATTAATGATCCTGACTGTTACGTAATAGTCGGTGTTATGTTGAGATTCGCCTGTTCTTCGGAGGTCTTTTAAACAAATGAGATTTATATAAGAAGGAGGAAACAATGGAGTTTGAGACTCACTGTATGTCATTTCCATGTACTGAACTCTTGTTATTCAACTATGCTGAGGTAAATTCAATTTTCAATTCGATGGCACCTTTAAATTAAACAAAAAAGTGACAGTAAAGACATTTATAATACTATAAAAGATTTCTATTTCAAATAAATTAGATTCTTTATAACTTTCTGTTAATCAAAGAATCCGGAAAATCAGAATTAGAATGATTTCTGAAGAATCATGTGACACTGATTGGAGTAATGATGCTGAAAATTCAGCTTCGCCATCACACGAAGAAAATACACTTTAAAATGCGCACTTCAACAATCTACAATAATATCAATTTACACTTTAAAATGTGCACATGGAAGCACAAGGATGCCAAAGAAAATTTTATTTAATAAATATTGTTTAAATATTCTGCAGATAAACATCTACAATTCCTTCATGCACACTGGATTGTTTTTCTTTTGTTGTTTGAATCTCTTTGCTCTAGTAATTTGCTCTGGCAACTTAGAAAATGTAAAAAAAAAAAATGTTTTAAATTATATTACCTGTTGCTGAAATCTTTATCTCACAATGTGTTCCTTTTGTTTTGTATTGAGGAGTACTGGTTCAAGAGAATGATGCAGAAAGAGGGGAGAGAGTGAGAGAGGCTGGCCGTGGAGTTCCTTGATGCAGTCTGTGCAAGGACTGAATGCTAATCAGACAGAGGCCTTTCCCCATGCTTACAGCAGTGCACATACATCTTGTCAGCCCCTGCAATGTTACACACATACAGCCACATACGCACACACTACAGATCCAAGGACCCTCCCTTACAGCATTAATAACTCAAACCCGGCTACTTTTGCTTTATTCATAGTGTAAAAACACACTAAATAACAGACATATAGCCTACATGTACATATTAACATTTTATAGACAAACAAATGCATATGTAAATGATTCCCCCTGGGGATCAGATTGATCGTCTGTCATCGCCGCTGCAGCAGCTCTGGAGACAGATGTTTTAAATGATCATTTAAAGGGTAAATCAAACTTGCCTGACTAAATTTTTTTCTGAATGGTGAAGGCGTAGGCTGCCGCTAAGAGCTAAATAATTCAGCAATATTGATGTGACAGACAGTACACAAGCTTTGCCTGGCATTTGTCATACAAAATGAGAGCATGCAACAAGAGTATGGAAATTGTGATGCTCTTTTGTAGTCTGTTTGCACACTTTTGTGTTTCAAGCAAACCAAATGCTTGAGAAATAATTAATAAACATATTTAAATATTTCTGTGTCTTTAGGGAAAAAGCCTATATAGCTGTATTTTCGCATAAACACTTTAAAATTTACATATAAAGACATTAAAGACATTTTCATTTTTATTATTACTATTATTATTATAAGTGAATATTATACATAAATCAATAATATAATTTTCTAACAAAAAAAAAAAAGAAAGAAAGAAAAACATTACAGATACATGGGCTGGAAAGTTTTGTATATTAAAACTGTCTATCATTCTGAGTACAATAGCGTCCTCTACAGGTCAGATAGAATACTACAGGTCTTCTTCTTCCTCTTCTTCTTTCTTCTTTTTTTATTTATTTTACCTGATAGGTCTACAGTACACTGGGGACAAATCTCCCAAACCTTATTAAAATAATGAATCCATGTGAGATCTGTGAAATATCTGAAGAACAGTGTTCAAAGCCATTAAAAACAAACAAATGAGAACAACTATGAATAATTTATAAGTTTCCGCATCCTTTTTAACATTATGGCTTAGTGTGCGTCAGCATAATTCTGAGACACATAAAAACAAGTTAAGATTTTTATACACATTTTCTGCTAAACTTAGCAACTTATTTTACATAAGCCTATAAACATATCTAAAGATTTGCTTTTGCAAGAATCATTTGTTCTTCCACTCCCCTATTTGTTGCACAGCAATGGTCTCTATCAATGAAAATTCACCAATACATTTTGCATGGCTACTCATCAAATAAATTAATATGTGGACATGAAATAATTTTTTGAGCTGAAATTATTTTATAATTTTACTTGTAAGTCTGTATTATCTTAAATTTCCAGCTAAGAAAAAAAGTCCATTACAATACAAAACTAGAAGTCCTGGTTTCAGTTAGTATATAGTAATCAACATTTGAAGGGGATCAAAACAGTTAATTAAAAAGTTGTCCTAAGAAGAAGGTTTTAGGACAACTTTGATGAAAGGTTTTCATCTACTTCAAATGTTGACTACTGTATATATATATATATATATATATATATATATATACACACACACCTATCTATCTATCTATCTATCTATCTATCTATCTATCTATTTACATACATATATAAATTTACCATCTTGGCAAACATATTTACCATCTTGGCAACACCAGAAGTTCACAAACATGTCATATTTTGAGTCTGTGCTGGGCAGCGTGTTTCTGAGATCAGTGTGTTCTGGAGCAGCCCAGCATGACAGGAACCGGAGCCAGCGTTCCTCGTGCTCTCTTATTTATTTAACCCAAGACAATCCCCAACGAGAGAGAGAGATGCAGAGAAAGAAAGGAGTCTCGATTCATTCAAAACCCAAAGAAAGCACCACAGCCCTTGATAGACAACAGACACGTGGTAGCAGTGAAACCAGAGAAGACTCGTGGGTCTTTTCTCCATCTTTTTATCTTGGCTGCAGCACTGTGAGGAAGGAAAGAAAATAAGTGTGAAAATAAAGAGGGGAATTAATGGAACTACATAATTGAACAAATGCCCAAATACTGGCATCAGACAGACAGACAGATAGATAGATAGTCGGACAAATGATAGATAGATAGATAGATAGATAGATAGATAGATAGATAGATAGATAGATAGATAGATAGATAGATAGATAGATAGATGATAGATAGATAAATAGTCACAAATGATAGATAGATAGATAGTCAGACAAATGATAGATAGATAGATAGTCAGACAAATGATAGTCAGACAAATGATAGATAGATAGATAGATAGATAGTCGGACAAATGATAGATAGTTGGACAAATGATAGATAGATAGATAGATAGATAGATAGATAGATAGATAGATAGATAGATAGATAGATATTCGGACAAATAGATAGATAGATAGATAGATAGATAGATAGATAGATAGATAGATAGATAGATAGATAGATAGATAGTCACAAATGATATAGATAGATAGTCAGACAAATGATAGATAGATAGATAGATAGATAGATAGACAAATGATAGATAGATAGATAGATAGATAGATAGACAGACAAATGATAGATAGATAGATAGTCAGACAAATGATAGATAGATAGATAGATAGATAGATAGATAGATAGATAGATAGATAGTCAGACAAATGATAGATAGATAGATAGATAGATAGATAGATAGATAGATAGATAGATAGATAGTCGGACAAATGATAGATAGTTGGACAAATGATAGATAGATAGATAGATAGATAGTCGGACAAATGATAGATAGTTGGACAAATGATAGATAGATAGATAGATAGATATTCAGACAAATGATAGATAGATAGATAGTCAGACAAATGATAGATAGATAGATAGATAGTCAGACAGACAAATGATAGATAGATAGATAGTCAGACAAATGATAGATAGATAGATAGTCAGACAAATGATAGATAGATAGATAGATAGATAGATAGATAGATAGATAGATAGTCGGACAAATGATAGATAGTTGGACAAATGATAGATAGATAGATAGATAGATAGATAGATAGATAGATAGATAGATAGATAGATAGATAGATAGTCGGACAAATGATAGATAGTTGGACAAATGATAGATAGATAGATAGATAGATAGATATTCAGACAAATGATAGATAGATAGATAGTCAGACAAATGATAGATAGATAGATAGATAGATAGATAGATAGTCAGACAAATGATAGATAGATAGATAGTCAGACAAATGATAGATAGATAGATAGATAGATAGATAGATAGATAGATAGATAGTCGGACAAATGATAGATAGTTGGACAAATGATAGATAGATAGATAGATAGATAGATAGATAGATAGATAGATATTCAGACAAATGATAGATAGATAGATAGATAGTCAGACAAATGATAGATAGTCAGACAAATGATAGATAGATAGATAGATAGATAGATAGATAGATAGATAGTCAGACAAATGATAGATAGATAGATATATAGATAGATAGATAGATAGATAGATAGATAGATAGATAGATAGATAGATAGATAGATAGTCAGACAAATGATAGATAGATAGATAGATAGATAGATAGATAGATAGTTGGACAAATGATAGATAGATAGATAGATAGATAGATAGATAGATAGATAGTCAGACAAATGATAGATAGATAGATAGATAGATAGATAGATAGATAGATAGTCAGACAAATGATAGATAGATAGATAGATAGATAGTTGGACAAATGATAGATAGATAGATAGATAGTCAGACAAATGATAGATAGATAGATAGATAGATAGATAGATAGATAGTCAGACAGACAAATGATAGATAGATAGATAGATAGTCAGACAAATGATAGATAGATAGATAGATAGATAGATAGATAGATAGATAGATAGATAGATAGATATTTGGACAAATGATAGATAGATAGATAGATAGATAGATAGATAGATAGATAGATAGATAGATAGATAGATAGATATTCGGACAAATATATAGATAGATAGATAGATAGATAGATAGATAGATAGATAGATTAGACAGACAGGTATATAGTCAGACGGATAGATAGATAGACAGAGTAATATTTTGACTGGCCACAAGAGGTCAGCCAAACCCATTTTATAACCTTTTATTTGGGATTGAATTTTAATCTGAAACATAGAACAAAAATCTCATTGGCGTTCAGCAAAATGGCTTCTTAGACAGTCATTGCTTATAAATATCCATCAACCAAACAAATAAAAAACATTTAAATGACACATGGACCCTAAACATTACCTCATGAGTTTAACTATAGGCCTCCCCATGTAATTTGAATACATTACAAATATCAGTAGCGTGATGCGGTTACACCTACTTCAAGACCGATAAATGAGTTTGAACAAACATTCTATTCAAGATCCGTGAATGAGTACACAGACAGGCATGCGACAAGCAGTGCTAGGGTTTGTAAAAGACACCTCATAGCTCCCACTAACTGTTGGTCCCGCCCTATGAGGCATGCGGACTAGAAGAATAGAAGTTTCTACAGTGTAACAAGTGATTTGTGTCTCTACATTCTGAGACTTTTTACACTCGTCAAAAAAGTTACAACGTTGTAACAAGCGGTTTGTTTTAGAACATTTTAGAACGTGTTTAACTTCAGTCAAACGCTGCAGCGCAACATTGTAACAAACAAGGTAGTTTGTCTCGCTACGTTCATTGCACAACTAGTGTGGAATAGAAGGAGGACATCTCTGTGTGTTTGCGGTAACCAGCCAAAGACTCGTAGCATGTTTGATGGGGTTTTGTGAGCGTTTAAAGGGAATGAGAGTAAACGAGGGAAGCACGCTTTAAGCACTGCAGCGTTCTAGGTAAGAGAGCCTTGAATTTCCTACTAGCACTGCTGTGAAGTCATTGTATAATGTGATGTTACCTGGTTGTTGAGGATTTCTGCTTTGAGAGTAAATGATTTTTTCGATGTTTTGTTGGACTTAACTTATTATATGCTCCAAGATGTTAACCCCTGCTGCTCCATCTTATAACTGTGTGGAACATGGGAGCTGGTTTCTAGTTGATCCGAGATAGTCTTTAACCGTACCACGCTTGTCATATTTAAATAAATGTACTTTTTTTTGAATAAGAAGATGATTTTATTTCGAAAAAGGTGTAGATGAATCGCATTTTTTTTGCCGTATTTTTGAATAGTTCTGTTTTATTTGTATTTCAGGAAAACAGAATATTGGCTTTATCTTGTTATGGCCTATGTAAATAGTTACATTATTACAATATTTCTTCAGAATAGCCATACTATATGTAATATTTTATATTAATCAATCATAATATTGTTTTGCATGTAAATGCGGTCATTATCTGGTCTACCAGCCACCAAAATGATCTTGACTAACTTAAGATGGTACGACCAGCTGGTAGCTGGTGGTTTTGGCCCAACTAGAAAACTATCATATTCCAAAACACACCTATCAGCTTTCCAGCAGGGACTTTTATTTTATTTTTATTTTTTATACTGCAGTTATTTTTTTTTTAATGTATAAAGCTTGCAATTATTTAATTTAATATTTTATTGTATGTAAACGTTTATGTTGTTTTTGTTTTGTCTGCTTTTCTCTTTGGTCAGTTACTTTATTTTGTCTCAGTTCTGATCTTGAAAGAAAGATGATTTTATAATTAGACTAAACACACAAGTTAAAACCATTTGAACTATTGGGTGACTGGTGTCTTTTGGATGATCATGCCTTTGATGTTGATCTGAACTCAGCTGAGCAATATAGCATATTTATATCAATAGACCAGTTCTATAGACCAGAACTGTTATTCTAATCCTTCTTCAGTCCAATATAAATCGTATTCACGTTTAACCTGAGTCTTTCTTCTTCAAAGGAGCCATATTCAATATAATTGTGAAAATATTTGCATGCACTGTAATCTGTATGTAAATTTCTCATCAGATGATGGGACTTGACTGTCATTAGTTGGTAATGTATTTGAAGTTGAAGGAAACTGTAGCCTTTGAAAATGAATCAAAGACAAACACTGTTAGTAAACATAAGATTGTCCATTGCATTTTATTAGAACTATTATTTGTGTGTGTATGTGTTCCTCAGACTCCACAGTCCTCAGATTGTTGTTCTTATGTCTAGAAACTTTGGAATTCCCAGGCTGTGTTTTGTATTGGGCCGTCTGTTATTTCTGGCCTTTCTCTATTATTCATTTAAAGCAGTGGTTTTCAACTGGTTTTACTTCAGTGGCCTGTTGCACAAAGCCGGTTTGAGTTGCTACCCAGGTAAGTTCAAGATTAGTTTGAGCAAGATTAGTTTTTCGGCCTTATGAAGGTATCTCTCGCTCCAAATTAAATTAGTTTATAGTGAAAACATTTTAGAGACAAAATTGCTCAACATTTGCTGTTAATTATTCATTATATTTATATTAAATAAATGAATAATTCATGACATATTCATATAATTAGGCATATTATATTAATTGACAATATTAAACTTTGCTTTTAAATTAAAAGAAATATAATACATGCATACTATATAAAGCTTTTGAACAGATTAAGCTTACATGTATTTTTTTGATATAGTCAGATATTTTCTTTCAGCTGCCTTTTCAAACTTTCACTGCATCAGTGTTTATTCCTGCTTTGTAAATGCGTTTAATTTCATATTTTTCATAACGATCTCTTAATCTTCTTAAGAGACATGAAATGCGCGGCTCTTTTGCGAGAAGTGAATCAAACTGACGTTCTCCTTGTTCCGTGTGATTGGCTGTTTGCCGCACGTGTCACACTTTCAGGTGCATGCGCTTTGCAAACTCTGGATTAAACCTGAGTTGACAGAGAAAGTTTATACCGAGCGTTGTGCAACAGTTGATCCTGATCTAAACCAGGTTAGATTTATCTGGATTTGTCAACTCCAAACCTACTCTGAAACTCAGTTTGTTCATGCAACAGGCCACAGATATTGTAAGTACTAACAGATCATTGCTCAAAAGTTAACAACATTTTTTTTGTACTTTTTTTTTTAATATTAATGTGAAATGCAAGATAGTTTTTGCTATCCTAACTGTACATGTTAGTTACATTTTATTATTAGCCTTATTTGCTTTCCTCTGCTGTCCATTACCAGTTGAGAATAACTGATTTAAAGGTTTCTGTATGTTGCATTTATGTTGCTCCTTTTGGAATTGCTTGTGGAAATCTTGAATCTGCTGGCCAAATCTAAAATCTAATAACCTTGCAGATTTTTTAATTTCCTCAGTACTCTCAAGGTATTTGCCACCTTAATGAACCACACATAACTGAATGGTATAATTGTTTTTTCATCCAAATTTCAGGCTTGTGTGTTTTTCAGAGCATAGTTGTCAAACAGTGAAAGTGTTCACAAATGATTATGGAGACAAATCCACTGGCAGAAGAAATCCAAGAGGGTTCATCTGTATCCTATTACAGAGAATGCAGTTTTAGCTTCTTTGGTAGATGTTTCCTTTTGAGTTCAGTGCCGAGTTGCCTGATTAGAATTCTTGGGGATTGATCATTTAGGAAAGATTGCGCTGCAGTATCATTCATAATCTAATCTATGTTGGTGGTCATCATTGACCAAAAAAAGTCACGATGAGGTTAGTTTCGCATGATGGTTCCAATTTGGCTCTTTTTTTTCTTTTTCTTTTTTTTTTCTTAGGAATGTGCATGTTGGGATATAAGGTTTGTTTTGAAGTTAATTTCTATTGACTATTCACAAAACTGAATATTTTAATAGCCTCTAACTCTCGCTGTACTTCGCCCTCCAGTCAGCAGTGGCCTATGAAATGACATACAATATCCGCACTTAGGTTGTATGTTGTTGCAGCTGCTT
The DNA here is from genome assembly GCA_036281575.1 of Ancherythroculter nigrocauda. Classification (NCBI taxonomy): domain Eukaryota; kingdom Metazoa; phylum Chordata; class Actinopteri; order Cypriniformes; family Xenocyprididae; genus Ancherythroculter; species Ancherythroculter nigrocauda. The sequence goes on from VTFQ01000673.1 coordinate 183,461, forward strand.
ATGCTATGTACATTACCGTTCAAAAGTTTGGGGTTGGTAAGATTTTGAAAGAAGTCTCTTATTTATTTGTCTCTTTATTTGTTCAGTACAGTAAATACAGTAACATTGTGAAATATTATTACAGTGAATTGATTTCAGTCAATCAAAAAAATCCATCACAACCCTAAAAAGGTCAATAAAACAGATGGTGCTTAAAAATTGGTGCTCCAAACCTGTCTAATTTTCTTTGTTCTGTTGAAAACAAAGAGATAAACTTGCAATTCAAACTTTTTTTTTCTCAGAAGCGTAAACTTGCAATTGTGAGTCCAATTCTGAAGGGAAAAAATATATAGATAAAATTAGAATTGCGAGTTTATATTTATTTTTCCTCAGAATTCTGACTTTATAACTCGTAGTTCCGTGCTATAAAGTCAGAATTAAGAGATATAAACTAACATTTCTGTGAAAAGAAGTCAGAATTGCAAGATTTAAACTCGCAGTTGCGAGACAAAAAGTCAGAATTGTGAGATTAAAAACTCACAATTACTTTTTTTTATTTTTTTTATTCAGTGGCAGAAACAAGCTTCCATAATATTTTAAAAAATGTGTGAAACTGAACATTTCTGGAGCACCATTGACTTCCATAGTATTTTTTTTTTCCTACTATGGAAGTCAATGGTGCCCCAAAGTGGCCTGGTTACAAACTTTTTTCAAAATATCTTCCTTTGTGTTCACCAGAACAAAAAATGTATACAGGTTTGGAACAACTTGAGGGTGAATAAATGATGATAGAATTTTCATTTTTGCGTGAACTATCCCTTCAAGAAACATTTCTTCTTATCAACTAGTGCTGTCAATTCGATTAATCATGATTAATTGAATCGAACATAAAAAAAATTGTAAATTTAAATGTAAACCTTTTAGTAATCTCAGAGATCCATGGTTATGCACAGATCCCAGGAAGGTTAATTCTCCCAATGTGGGTTGTAGGTTTCAATGTTTTCCAGACGGTGCGAAGGATTGTGCTGATGTGGAATCAATATATGAAAAATATAAATCCAGTCTTTTCCAGTGTAATCGACCTGCTAATCTTTTGCTTGATTCTCAGCTTTTTTTTTGTGCTTTCTTCAGTGACGGATATCACACAAGTCTCCTGGGCCTCCTGCTTTTTAATAAAAGTGGCCAGGCAGACAGAAACCTTGTTCTCTGATTCAGCACATACTTGAGGAAAGTCCAGCCTCTCAGACTCAACTAGTTTGGAGTAGCTTTCAAACAACAAGACCGTTCCAATGAACATCCGTTGCTTGCCCAGAAATGCCAGATATTTTGTTTGCTAGAGGAAGAGCTGCTTTTTACTGCTGCATCGCATGTACAGCATTCTGTTTTTGCTTTGAACAATAAAGAACATCGTCAGCTGATGAAGTTTTTGATTGATTGGTCTTAGCAGTCAGCACAAGTAGTTCTAGTAGTTTGTTTATGGAGAGAAACACTCGCGTCTTGGAAAGTGTTTTCTCCCTTGTCCCGTTTCTCTTGCAGTGCTGTGGAAAACCACATGAATGTTTCGTAGGGTTTTGCCTCCTGTTGGCCCCCAAATTTTGCTATGCAATGCTTTTTTTTTGTGTGCGTGTTCTACAAAACAAAACCGTAATGCGTTTTAAAAGTAGCTTTAGAAAGACACTTGTGATGCAACCTTTCCAGTTACGTTTTTGCCGCAGTTCTCTGTGCTCAAGAAAATCTAAACAAGAGACTTGTTGTTGTACTACAGTAAAAGCATTATGTAATTTCTCAGCAAAGAATAGCTAGTTGGTCTGTCAGCTGTAACTAAAGATTGAAAGTGCCTCATTAGTGTAAATCTGAGGATACCTGACATGTGCAGAAAGCACAGTGTTTCCTCTAAGGCTGCATGGGTACGTGCTTTCAAAGACTATTAGCGAGGCCCTTCTCTTTGTTGTCGTACACCTGCCAAGTGACCTGGCTCTCCCCTTTCTGTGTGACGTAATCTCCTTTATCTTTTATCTACCCTGAGGTCATCATTGCACACTGAGTTTTGCGGAATTGAGTTACTTGCTAGCATCAGACACACACATACACACACTAATACCATAGTTAAAGTCAACTTGAACTCAATTTTACCTTATTTACTTTAGTTCATAATACCTTAGTGCACATTATTCCAAAGAAAAAGTATTTGTCCGAATCAAAAAAAAAAAAGGTTCTAACTCTGAAATGGCAATTTGGCCTATTAGCCTATTGACTAAATGACTATTTAGGCGTCATAATAAATTGTCAAGTCAGATTTATTTGTACAGCACTTTTCACAATAAACATTGTTTCAAAGCAGCTTTACAGAATATCATGATGTTAATGTTTATAATATCTTCATGCCTTAGAGTCGCATTTAGCAGATTAGATCTGGGTGATAATATTTTTTACATTTATGACATTACAAACATTGAAGCAGTTACCTCTATAGTATAATATTGCTTTACATGAGTATACTGTATGTATGCAGATAATGTTTGACATACTTATCCAACTTTAGAGCTGGGTGGTAATATAGTTACATTTTGCTAAGTTTTGGGGTGGGTGATATACCGATAGACATGATTAACTGGTATAAATTTGTCAACCAGCAGAGTTTTCGGACTATCATCTCTATTGCGGTTACACTCACGTGACGTTGCTGTGCGATGTGGTTACGAAAACTTATCGTTTGCATGCTTTTTTTAAGTTCTGCGGTTTTAAAACAAGTGATTTTAAACTGTTGAAATGAAGAGAACTAATTTCGCTATATGAAGCTGCTACTGAACTGAGTTCTTTTTGCCACCTAATTAGGCTTCAAAGGTTAAATACACATACTTGTGTGTCAAAATGCCCGTCTTTGCAAGTATCCTCTTAAACAATCGTTTGTCATAAGTAAACGTTAAGAGAGAAACTCATGTGTAACAGTATATTGTAATTAGTTTCTTTGTTTTTTTTATTTTATTACTGACTGTTTTACTTGTCTTCAGTAAGCTTGAGATTTTTTTTTTTTTTTTTTTTTTAAGTATTATAGGTTTTTTGTGACAAGAATTATGAAATTTCAATGTTATTCAAAATTTTGATGATTTAAACTTAACTATATTATGATATATTATGATTTAAAAATAACTATATTGTGATATAGATATTTTGAAATAAAATTACTTGTATTATGATTGAGATTTTGGTCATATCACCTACCCCTAGCGACGATATAAACAATCGAGCAGTTGAGAATTCAAATTGTGGGCTGCTGTTGTAGGTAATGCAGTCCTTCAAAAACCTTGCCAAAAGTTGACTTACAGTAGTAATTTAATGCCAATTAATTCACTAACAATTACTGCAAACTAGGGGTGTGTGATATCACAATTTTAGATTGTGAATGATTAAAGGTGCCCTAGAATTAAAAATTGAATTTACCTTGGCATAGTTGAATAACAAGAGTTCAGTACATGGAAATGACATACAGTGAGTCTCAAATAGGGCTGGGCGATATATCGCATGTGATTGTCACGCGCATTTCGTCAGTAAAGCCGGTTCCCTGATTACCGCTAAATCCGTAGCTTCACTGACGAGCTACGCAATATCACGTTCATTATCGAAGGCGATTCATCTGCGATAATGAACGTGATATTGCGTAGCTCGTCAGTGAACTACGGCTCTGTGTATTAAATGCTGCTCCATTTGAAAGCAGGTGATGGCGATTTAGCGATAATCAGGGAACCGGCTTTACTGACGAAATGCGTGTGACAATCGCATGCGATATATCGCCCAGCCTTAGTCTCAAACATCATTGTTTCCTCCTTATATAAATCTCAATCTCAACATAACACAGACTGTTACGTAACAGTCGGGATCATTAATATGTACGCCCCCAATATTTGCATATGCCAGTCCATGTTCAAGGCATTACACAAGGGCAGGATGTCTGGATGTGCACAGCTGAATCATCAGACTAGGTAAGCAAGCAAGGACAACAGCAAAAAATGGCAGATGGAGCAATAATAACTGACATGATCCATGATATCATGATATTTTTAGTGATATTTGTAAATTGTCTTTCTAAATGTTTCGTTAGCATGTTGCTAATGTACTGTTAAATGTGGTTAAAGTTACCATTGTTTATTACTGTATTCACGGAGACAAGACTGTCGTTATTTTCATTTTTTAAACACTTGCAGTCTGTGTAATTCATAAACACAACTTCATTCTTTATAAATCTCTCCAACAGTGTGTAATGTTAGCTTTAGCCACGGAGCACAGCCTCAAACTCATTCAGAATCAAATGTAAACATCCAAATAAATACTATACTCACAGGAATTGATGTATGCATGACGAACACTTTGAAAGATCCATTTTGAGGGTTATATTAGCTGTGTGAACTTTGTTTATGCTGTTTAAGGCAAGCGCGAGCTCCGGGGGCGGGGAGCACAAGAATTTAAAGGGGCCGCAGCCTGAATCGGCATATATTTAATTATGCCTCAAAATAGGCAGTTATAAAAAAATGAATTAAAAAAAAATCTATGGGGTATTTTGAGCTGAAACTTCACAGACACATTCAGGGGACACCTTAGACTTATATTACATCTTTTGAAAACACGTTCTACAGCACCTTTAAAATATCTAATAGAAGTCTATGTAGTGTTTTATTTTTACATTTGTTTATTCAATTTCTTACTTGCATGCTACTTAAATACACATACTATAGCTAAAATGTAAGCACTGTTTATATCATTTGTATCTTGTGTTGTATATGTCCTATTATTTTTAATAACAAAGATAAAATAATTAAATAAAGTAAAATAAGATTGTGGCTCTACTTTTCCAGCTCTACTTTGGCCTAAATGGTCTGTCATTCTTTTTTCTTTTAGATTTTGTATTGCAAAAATTTTAAAATGGGGAATTAGTTTGACTGGCCCAGAAATGCGTCACAATGTGGAATTAAAACTGGTTGCAAATACTGTTTCTTTTTAATAAGTTCTGGAGAGTAATTTCAACCATATCAGCTCTAAAACTGAAACCTCTCAGCAATGCTCAATTCCCTATATTAGATGCCAGCCAGCTATATGCATTGGAACAATAGACCTAATGTGTCTACAGTGAAACTGGGACATGTGGGATGTGGGGATGTGACCGTCGGTAACCTCTTATGCAGGCGGGGCCTATAGTGTTCCTCACGCAAACATACAGCTCTTTATAAGAGCTCACATCTGCGGTTTTAATGGTTTTGTGCGTCTGGACGGTTTCCTGTGACGACTCTAGCACTTTGCAGCCTGTTGCTGCCGTTTCTGCTACTTTCTGGCTCATTTATACAGTTGGTTACGGTGACTGGACAGATTATCACGAATTGGGAAGGCAACGTCTACTGGGAACGTTGATGGTTATCATGACGGTGATACGCAAATCCACGCCTTAGGTTTTTTTTTTTCATTATCAAGTAATTTTCAATGTTCGCTGTAGAATGTTGAACTTGTTTAATATAACACAGAAGGCATTTTAGCTGCTTATTCATTTAGCATCCAGCATCAAGGTTCAGATTCCGGATAAGGAATGAGATTGTAAACGAATGTCAGTCTTTATATCAGTCTTTTTTTTTAATTGCTTTTTTGTCTTTGAAACAAGTGTTGAGTGAGTGGCCAATTTGTTGCTGTTTTTCTTTGTTCACTGTCATCAGTCAAAATGTCCATGTTTGAGTCTGAAGTATTTTAATGAAGAAAAGATTGAACATTTTTATCATTTTTTCATCCACTGGCTTAATCTCTCCAAGATTTTCAACATTGTCCTCAGCTCAGTGGAATGTACTCAGCACCAAGCGTTTGGAGAATTCTTACCGTAAGATGACTATATTTAGTCTTTGGGTGTGGGTTTCGATCTGAGAAGATTTTTTATCTTCTTTATCTTACCGAATATGTGTTGAAAATTGCCTTTAATGAGGCTTGTTTTATGGTCCCCTTGACTCACAGTGCAGCAGGCCACTTTCTTCTGGGAAGCCTAAATATGCATGTTCTTTGATCAGTCTGCTTTGCTATACATTTATGAAACTCTCTACATATCAGGGCCGTAACCACCATAGACATTGAGGGGGACGAGTCCTCCCCAATAATTAGAAATGGCCAAATGCCCCCTCCGTGAGAATTCCAATGTGATGCTTTTGTTTTAGCAGTGAGATAAGTTGAAATATTCAGCAACCAACAGTAATATCCAGTGATGCAATCTACTTAACATTTTTATGAAATTTCGTTGTTTTGAATTGAAAACATGCTATTATTTGATAAATATGATATTATTAATGTAAATCATAACTGAATGTGACGAGACGAGAAACGTTTTGCATTTTTGATATATTAGACATGCATAAGGGTGAATATATATATATATTTTTAAAAATATATTATTAGCAAATAGTTTGGTCCCCCCATTGTTTAAGAGATGGCCTTGCTACTAGGGCTGTCAAACGATTAATCACGATTAATCGCATACAAAATAAAAGTTTGAGTTTGCCTAATATGTGGGTGTACTGTGTGTAATTATGTATATATAAATACAAACACATCCATGTATATATTTGAGAAATATTTACAAGTATATGTATTTATTTATATTTTTATATAATTTATATTATTATTTTTTGTACATAACATATTTCTCTTAAATATATACATTAATTTGTGTGTATTTATATATACATATTATTTACACACATTACTCACACATATATTATGCAAACTCAAACTTTTATTTTGTATGCGATTAATCGCGATTAATCGTATGACAGCCCTACTTGCTACATATTCACATATTCGAATTTAGGATTCTCTGGGCTGTATTTGCACTTTAAAAGGAAATGTACTCTATTGTGAAAAAAAGTTAAACATTTTTATGAAATAATTGTTCTGAATAATGGCGCTTCCCTAAAGTTTACTACCAAACATTGTGCAAATGTCACTTTTTCTTTCCATACTTACTGCAATATTGGTTTTGACATCACCTCGAATGTTGACCTTTTCTGATCTGGGCTGCATTTACCAAAACCATCCTAAATAGATTATAGAAACCATTGGCACTAAGCTTAGATGCTTTAGCGGAATGCAGCCCTGGTCATTTTATGCAGGTTTATGACAACAGGATTCTATAATCTATTAAAATGTGGTTATATGTAAAATAGTACACTTGTACATCACATAATGCAGATCATGTATGGAAATGTGCCTCCATTATAAGCAGAAGACAAATATTGACATTGGTAGACTACAGCATCAATATTACCCTGATGTCACCAAAGTTCATATGACACATGATCCCTTAGAATTCAGATGCCTTAACTTCAGTCACGTCAAGAACTTGGTTGTGCAGGACCCTGTGGCACATCCTGGATGTGTGAATCTATTTTAGTGTTTTTAGGTCAGAAAATACTTGTATGTTAAGAAGTATGGAAACCAATGAATAGATCATTGAATCGATGCTTCAGTCAGGTTAGATTGATAAAGCAGACCTCTGCACCTCTTCCTTTGGGTACAGCACGGAAGCGGAAGGCACGGCTTAGTTTTGCATTTTAACAGCCTGTCCGGAATCTTCTGTGGGTCACATCCCCGTTGTGGAATCATCCTGTCAGAGGTTTGTCAAATGAAGCTCTCTGCGGCCTTGAACAGAGTCTGTCTGGTTACAGTAAGCTGAAGAATCAGTGTCTGCTGCTAATAAATAAGTAATCTTCCAACATTACCATTAAGCTTTAAATTTCCACCAACACACTGTCAGGATAGTTTTCCCTGTTTTTATATTTCTTATATTTTCAATATGGAAGTTTGTCTTGTAACATTAAAGGTATGGTTCACCAAAAATAAAATTGCCATTGTTTATTCACCCTCATGTTGATATAAACCTTTATCACTTTCTTTTCTTTCAGAAAAGATAATGCTGGTCAAGCACCCATGCAAATGCAATGGCATAAAAGTATGCAAAAGCACCATAAAATAATCATAAAAGTGATCCATATGGCTAGTGTTATATTTCAAGTTTTTTTCACTTTTTTTTGACAAGTTTATTAAAGCATACAGTTTGTGACTGAATAATTTTTTGACTCGGATCTGTTCAATGAATTGGTTCTTAAATTGTACAGATTTATTTCTCATGATCACTGACTCAGTCTGGTTGCAGTGTTTAACATCTTAGTGAAGGGGAAGATTATCATTGAAAAATGACTTAAAGCTGCAGTCCGTAACTTTTTTTTTTTTTTTGGTTAAAAATGATCCAAAATCAATTTTTAAGCAAGTACATAACCAGCCAGCATTCAAAACTATCTCCTTACCTTAGCTTGATTCACAACGGGAAGCTTGTAGTAATGTTTTCTAATTCGAGTGGTACTGGTAGGTTTGCGCGGGAAATTTGAGCGTGTCGCCGTTTGTCTTTGCGTCATTACGTCACGTCTGTTTACATAAAGGAGTCCCATCTAGTAGGCTATATCATGAGGATGCTGCCGGCAGTGGATCATTTATAGCCTTTTCTCACAGCAGCTGCAATAATTAAACTTATCATTTTGATGGCAGATTGTATGTTATGACAAATTAACATTAGAGATTTTAGACTGTACAGAAATTGAAATCTACAGGTAACGCTAATACACACTAAATACACGTAATCACAAAATGCCAATGTTGTTAACATTAACAACTTGAGTACAAAGTATTAGAATAATAATTTTGCATGATTTAATGTGATATGAGCTAAGTGATCGTTAGATTTAATTACCATTGGTAGCGCGATTTATTGTAATGCTTTTTTTTTCTTCTCAGTTAGTCAGAACAAAAGTGTTACTTTTTTTTTTCTGGTGAAAATTATTAGTTTGGTCATACTTCCAAGACTACAATCTGTGATTCTGAAGTACAGTATCCATCGGTGCAGTGACTGACAGCCACACATTCTCCTCAAAACATTAGATTCATCTGTGTTGAGGAGCCATGCCGATGCACACCACATGTAAATATGATAATTCCACAAATAACTGCAATTGCAGGTTTCAAACAGAGATGGCGACAAAGAGGCAAAACTTGCAGACTGCAGCTTTAAATTTTGGTCTTTAACACAAAAAAATGTATGGCTTGAGAAGACTTGAAAATATAGTGTACGACTCAAATAAGCCGCTGTTACGATACTTTTATGGTGTTTTTGCATCCTCCTTTGAAGCTTGAAAGCTTTAGTCCACATTCAATGTAATCAAGAAGATCGACATGCTCCTTTAAGATCTCTTCTTGGTATTTAAGCAGATGTCACATTTGCTTTCCCTCGGGATCTTGACAGCATACCCATCTATCTAGGGAACCTTCTCGTCTTAATGTAGACACCAGTGAGAAACTAGCAGGAAGCAGTGGAATGCTCTCTTTAAAAGCCACGAACACCAGACAAGAATGCTGTGGTAGTTCGATATAATTGTTTGCAGCTCTGTCCTTAAAAGTTGCCAGATTGTGTACAAACATGCAACATTGACCCATCTCCTCCATTGGGCATGTGCCATCAAGAGTTGCGGAACTTTTTAAACTCACGCAACTGTGTTTTTGTCTGCATTTTATTCAATTAAATTATGGTACAGTCTGAAGTTCATTATGAGTAATGATAATAAAATTAAGGCTGTAAGTGCAGTGCGAGTTCTGTTTTTGCATGTTGGGGCTTGCGTATTATTGAAGTTCATTGACCCTGCGAGTTTTGGGCGGTGCTGCTTTGGCGTTATTGTGCTCCCAGAGAAGGCCTGTTTACTAACAATGGCATACTAAGCCCTATATCTAAACGCTCACCTCGTGGACTTGGTAAAAAGCATTGTTGGCTTTTAATTGGCTGATAGTTACTACACAAAGGCCCTTTCTCCATTACACAAGGGCCCCACCTTTCAGTTTCAACTAACTGTGGTACAACTGATTTTTTTTTTAGTTGTTTACTTCCTTATCTGTCGGTTGTTCATGTTAACGAAAGTTATGGAGTTAACGATGGCAGTGCCATTTGTCTCTTTAGTTACTTGAATCCATGGTAAAGGTATTTCTTTGAAAGTTTTCCTATTTGTCACAGTTGGTGGCTGCTAAGTGAAATCTCGTGCTGGAATCGAGGATGTTGAAAAGTCGGTTGCTAGCTGAGGTGGTTGAATGTGTTCAGACAGAGAGAGAGTTTTTTAGGCCCGCTATATATCAAGCTAATGAGAGCTACCCTTGGAGAGGTGGAAGCATGCCCTTACTCTGAGCTTTGGCTTTCACTGTTCAAAGATGGATGATGGTTAAACAGTCACCCAGTCTAACCTCTACAGGGAATGGAAAAGTTTGACTTATGCTTCAAGCTGCAGGAGGGACCATCATTTGGGTTATACTAACATCTTGGACGTTTGTCTGCTGCTTCTTTGAATAACTGATTGATTACTTTATATTTTTTATTTGGATGTCAAGAGTTTGCAGGATATACTTATTGCTTGCTCCCTAGTGTTTGCCAGTTTTTTGAAGTTTTAATATTTGTGCCACAAAATTCTGGCAAAAAGTTTTGACAATTCAGCCAGATTTTTGTCCTTTTTTTTTCTTTAGATTTAGGCAATGGAGTCTTCACCAGTCCTTTGTTGTGTCTAGATGTATTCCTTTTTTCACAACTAATAGTAATAATTGATACCCAGAACTGTTTGTTTATATATGATTCATGAATATTTGTATTATTATTTATGCTATTGAATATTCAAAGTTGTTTTCCGGTCTAAATAGTTGCAAGTGTATTCATATATAAATATTAAGATTAAAGTTTTATAGTAGTGTTGTCAAAAGTACCGACCATGATACGATGTCGGTATTGAAATTTAAAAAAGATGACGCTTTGAGTGCTGTTGAGCGGATTCGTAAACACCTCTGATTGGCCTTTGTGTTCACTCACTCATCAGATATGTCTGGGATTGACTACAATGATCAACGCATGGGAGCGTGAATTTGAAATCGTTTTGAAAGCGGAAATTATACCTCATGTTTAAACCGGTCCATTGATAGACGACCGGTCTGCTGATAGGCGCCTGCTTTCAAATGCTCCCATGTGTATCTGTAAGCGCTCAGTACTTACAACATGTTTTTGAAGCATTGATCATTGTAGCCAATCACAGACATATCTGATGAGTGCGTGAACACAGTGGCCAATCAGAAGTGTTTATGAATCCAATCAACAGCGCTCAAAGCGTCATATTTTTGAAATTTCAATACCAACTTGGTATTGCGGACAGTAATTTTGACACTATTTTATGAATTTAACACTTAAGAATGACATTAAATAAGTTGCTTTATCTATTAACACTGTTGTTTTTTGTTGAATGTGCAGTGATGTAATGGCATTGTTTGCTGCTATTCTTTAAAGACCCACCAAATGGTGGCATTTGTTGGTTAACTCCATATTAAAGATGCAATTTTTGTTCCTTTTTTGCATTCAGTATGTAATTTTAAATGTTCCTGCAATGTGTCAAATTACACAATACAAATGTAATCTCTCAAATAATATGAGGGCATGCATAAAAATTAGAAAAGAATTAGCAAAATGTTGTTTAAAATAGATTTAAATGGAGTATTGCAAGTCAAACCATAACGTGTTGTCAACTACTTATAATTGGAGTCCTGCAGCAGCCCTAACCTTTGTAAAAACAAATGCAAATCTGTCAAGTTCTGCTGAAAAAGATTCACCTTCTTGACATGACCACAGTCATGGTGTCTCTTCACCATTTTGACTGCCGGATCGAGATGTTGTCTCTTTGGAGCAGCTCTGTGTTTAGTGGGAGGCCAGTCGCTCTTGCACTGACCCGTGCAGGGGGGCTGTAAAACAATCTACCGGTTAAACTTCAAACTCCATGAAATCTTCCTCCCCCATGATTCTGTCCACACACACATGCACACAAGCCAAAGCCAATGATCTTTTGTTTGAACTAAAACTTGAGAGGCTGTGCATAACCTCTGACAGAATCTTAAATATGTTGTCATTTTCAAATGCTCCCATTTTGTATTCATTCTGCTTTTATCTCTCATTGTCAGCAGTTGTGTTTGTTAGAAATCTTTGCTGGAAGCCATAATATTTTCCCTTCCGACTGGCCAGTGTTTCGCTAATTCTTGGGAACGTCTCGTTCTCTGGTTACACAGAAGAGTAAGTGTTAGCTTGCGGCCTGTCTCACTCTCACTGATATGCCTGCAGCTGGTTTGTTTGTTCGTTGACATGGAGACTTCGGCTGTATGACAACTGTCTGCTGTGATTCCAGGATGTGCAACTTTTAGAATTTGAATTATAAAACTGTTATATAATATATTACATAATATTCATCTAAGGGTTCATTACATAAAGTGGATTTTTTTTTAAGAAATCCACAAAAATCATCAGTGCATTAGTGCTAACACCCCATTTAATTGAAACATTTTAGTTTAATTTTTGATTTTGCCCTTTAACGTTACATTAATTATAACACAAAAATATAAGTTGGCTTTTTTTCGAACATTGTGTCTCTGTTAATAGAATTTGTTCATTTGTTGATAGAACAACTATCAGTAAATATCCTAAAAATAAAAACAGCAGTGTTAATTGTGTTGCTGCTTCATACCACAGTTAAAATTTAATACATTAGCTTATCCATGAGTCCCTTACGATTGCTTTCTATTGGCTGTGGAGGTGAAGATGACAACTCCCATGATTCCATGCTCATTCATGGCGTTATCAAGCTGCACCTCTAGTGACGAAACTTACATACTGTGCCTTTTAAAGGGGTCCTTGATTATGATTTCACTTTTTTTTAACTTTAGTTAGTGTGTAATGTTGCTGTTTGAGCATAAACAATGTCTGCAAAGTTACGACGGTCAAAGTTCAATGCAAAGGGAGATGTTTTCTTTAAAGCCCGTAACACACCAAGCCGATGGTCGGCCGTCGGGCAGTTTTTATTCGTCGACCGACTAAGTTTTCTCAGTGTGTTCCGCACTGTTGGCTGAAGTTGGTCCTTGTCGGCTTTTTTTTCGGCCAATTCGTCATGTTGAAACTGCGTCGGAGCTCATCGGCTCGTCGGGCCATCTGATCATTCTGGTTGGCTGTTCAGCTACTGCCACCTGCTGGTACGGAAAGGCATTTCATCTTGCGCAGGCACAGAACGGACGTGCTACTTGGCCGTCGGCTTTCAAGCGTCAGTTTGGTGTGTCAGGCCAACTTTGGACCCAGATGCTGCCTACATGAGCCAACCCCCCAGTCTGCTTTCGTCGCCACTAGTTCGTCGGCGTCGGCTTGGTGTGTTCCTGCCTTTACAGAAATCGCTTTTTAAGGACTACAACAAACGGCTAGTAGGAACTACAACGAGCTTCTTCACGGGTTGGTGACATCACAAACCCTAAAATTTACATAAACCCTGCCCCCAGGAACATACAACAAAGTGAGTGAAGCCATGTTGGGCTGCTTTAGAGAAGAGGAAGAGTTGTTGTAGTAGAGTGTTGTTGCCATGCCGTCATTTTACGCCGGACTGCTTCACAAATGAGGGTCAATTCAATGCTGGATTTGCACAAAAGATTAACATGACGGCACATGCTAGTCGATGAGTTGAATCAACTCCACAGTAACTACATATGTTTATCCACTAACCATTCAGAAACATCCAGATGCTTTCTAAACATTGTAACTTCTTCCTGAGTCTCTCCATCAGTGCGCGACTCCGGTTTGAACAATGTAAGGCTGAACACCGTTACTGACAATTGTCATTTTGGCTGCGTGAGATTCTCCAGCTTTGTTGTTGTTGAGCAACCGAAGCGTGAGCTGTTAATGCTCCGCCCTCTTCTGGAAAGGGGGCCGGGAGCAGCAGTTCATTTGCATTTAGACAAGCTATAATAAATGATCTGTGGGGTATTTTGAGCTGAAACTTCAGACACATTCTGGGGACACCAGAGACTTATATTAGATATTGTAAAAAGGGGCATAATAGGTCCCTTTTTAAAGCCTTATTTTTGTACTTGTTTGATAATACTGACTACCATGAGCTTGGTAAACAGTAACATTAAACCCTGCAGCAGTCGCTGTTTTGGCACGATGTCCGCCTATCTGTGCTCTGTGTTGCGGTGTGTGCTCTGCAAGACTAAATATTCTCTTAAATAGGGGTTAGAGTTACTTTAGCCTCACTGCCACAAGTATTTGTAATGGTAGATACAAGGCTTCACTATGGCAACGCATTAGTGACTCATGAGACTCTTTATTATAAAACATTGTGGTGCTTTTTTTCATGATGCCTCTGGAGTGAAGATCTTATTGGAAAAAGTGAAGGTTAAATGTTACATAAACCTTGTCTTTCAATACATAAGTCAGATGGTTATTTCATGTTCTTTGTTTTTGTCATATTCTGTGGGTTGTATCTTTCTCTCTGAATGGAGAAAAGCTTGACTTGTTTGCACTACAAAGCCCATCCAAATTTCCCAAGGGGACGTTCCACAGGGAGAGCAACACATGCTACATCCTGTTCATGTCACGGGGACAAGAGGGCCCTCTCAACCCCTCAACACGCATGCAGTACAGCTCTGGCAACTACCACAGGCCTTGAGACTGATGCTCCTGCCATTTCGGCTGGCTCCTACAAATTAACGCAAGGCCCTGTAGTGTGGATTGTTCATGCATTCCTCCGGCATGACTCTGGCATGCACATTTAAACTGCTACTTTTCTGTGCCTGTTGTAGCCATTCAAATGAAAACCCTTGGCTATGTTCGGAATGAAGCACTTGGCTTACTGCATACAGACTGTTATATATTGAATGCAGGAACTTTTGTAGATTGGACCAACAATTTTATCACACCAGAAATTAAAGGTTGACCTCATTGCATCGAGTAATACTGTATTCTTCTGTGTGAACACCGTTATATGCTACATATTTTGGAAAAATATAGTGGGTCATTTTGGTTTTTCATTGATGGAAAATGAGCCAAAACCAGGTCTGTGCACATGCAGCATTCTTGCCGTATAGCAGGGGTGTCCAGTCCTGCTCCTGAAGGGCCACCTTCCAGCAAAGTTTAGCTCCAACATTAAGTAAACACACCTGAACCAGCTAATCAAGGTATTCAGGATAACTAGAAACTTTCAAGCAGTTATGTGGCCCTTCAGGAGCAGGACTGGACATCTCTCTGGACAGTACTGCAGAAATGGTATTGTAGTATGCTGTTCTGAACATAGCCATTAAGCTGCAGTGCCTCCTGCGGTTCCTATGGGAAAAATTGAAGGCAACAGAAATAACCCAATATTTGTCCTACGTTTCTCACTTTAGGTGTTGACATTAACCAGACGTGATAAATGAAACGTTGGATAAACCGCCTTATCCCGTAATCCTATTGAAACCTCTCACTTGCTTCCAGACAATGTCTGCACTTATCAAAGCACAGGTAGACCAGGAAGAACCTTTTGTTGTGTCTGTATATATGTGATTTCCTTAGTATTTTGTGACCGAATCGTTCAGGAAGTGAAGCTGTATTGATTTCCTCTGCCTGTCTTGATAATATTTAGTTAAGAATTCAGGAATTATAGAGAAGTGATTAAAAACACTGCTTGAAATTCGATACCAAATGTGTAAACCTGTTATTTTCAGTAATATTGATTGGATTCTGCTGCTGAATGTGGTGTTTTATTTGGACATTTGAAAGCCCATAGCTCAGAGGTGAAGGGGACACAGGATTCTGAGAGGCCAGGCAGTGTTGTTTCAGACTAAACAAACAGGTGTCTGGTCCTGGCTGCCGGCTGAGGCCAACTTGGGGCTTGACAGAGGAAATTTAGTTTCTCATGCCCCTTAGAGCATACAAGTACAAACCAGAGGTGAACAAGGGCTGATATGCAAGTTTATGTTTGTTGATATGAAGTGTTGAGTGCTAAACTGAGTATTAAACTATGTAGCAATGTGGTAGCTGTACATTTTTTTCAATGTCTTGTTGGTGTGCCAAGAGTGCGTTTGTTAAAAGTATGAGTTGTCTTGGCACCATTTTTTCATATGCTTTACATTAGTTGTCTTTTCGGACTTCATGCGTGTGGTGCTGCCATTATTCAACATGTTATTGTTGCCCTAGGTTTGTTTGATCAGGCCCTTTTTTATAATCACATGGACCCGTTCTCATCCCCCAACATGACTCTGCTCTGTTGCAGTCAAAGCAGTGACTCAGAACATTGCCCCCTTTCTTGGTTTGAACTCGATGACCCTTTGTTTGGGATGTTTCCTCCATGTCCTTCTTAAACGACAAAACCACATTTTCACCACTGCTCATAAAACAAATGTCGACTGTGATTCCAGACTAGACCGACTTTAAGCTAATCAACTTTGTGTTTCGCCCTCGACATTCTCACTCAAATGTACACCATTTGTGCACCAAAATTTTCTACTCGACTGTAGTTGCAGTCACATTGCAGTTGTTCTTCTCCTTTGGGAGCACTCTAATCCAAAAATACAAGATGTAATTATAATGTTTACAAAAATATAGCTGGCGTAACTAGAGATGTTTGTTTTTAATGTTGTGAGATATATGAGCTGTTACCACATAGATGTTTAGGAGCCATTGTGTGTAGGCAAGGTCTTACTTGGTCTGCAAGGTCCTCCTTCAGATGTACACATCTCAAGACAAGCAGAATTTCCTCTAAAGATCATTGGTTCTGGTTTGGTCTAATACTTGACTCATGCTTTGGATCAGAGTGGGGATCAAGACCAGAATCTCCAAGACCCAGACTGGGAGCAGTACCAGATCCACTCCACAAAGACCATGACTAGACCTCTAAAGACCCTGTATAAACCTCTTATGTTACGAACCGTAGTAATATTTGTTAGGGTTATCTTAACCTAAAAGGTTTCTCCTGGGTCTTTAATTGCAATTTTACACACGTCTAAACTCCAAGATCTAAAGCCAGAGCTGTAAGTCCAAGAACCAGACTGCATTTTTTTTTTTAAATGTATTTCAATAGAGAAATAAATTATTTATTGCAGCATTTATTTGGGATACTGTGGAACTTTGCTCAGTGGCTAAGAGTCAATTGATTGCGATCTCGTTGAGACCATATGCCAAGTACCAGGCCCATATCAAGGCCATGTATATGTGGTCTTAAGAAGTCTCAGGACCACAAAATCAAGACTTCAGCTCTGCTCTGGATGCATTGAGCTGGTGTCATGTCTGGATCTCAGTCTTCCATGGTTTCCTGTGTTATCTACTGTGGTGATTAATAGTAGGTGGCATTTTCTCTTGGATTAAGGTACAAATTTTCCTCATAGAACAGACTGGGTTAAAATTTGGAATGTGATTCCAATATTGGTGTTAGTGTCTATTTGCTAATTCGTCCCTACTTTGTATATCTTGTTGAAAGATAGTTGTGGTGTAAGGTAAGTGAACATCTGAGATGATTTGTTTATATATTTATTTTGTAAGTGTAGCGTTTAGTTTTGTGTGCATCTGTTGTGCTAGATGAAGTGTGTGGGCTTAGCTCGACAGGATGAAATCAGTGGTTATAATTAGAACCAGCTGATTATCGCTGTACCCCATCCTGTTGAGCTTCAACAGTAGCCCTTTTATTCATCTAAAAGAACAAGGGAACTCGCCTGAAGAAAGAGGCTGTGACCCCTCTCATAATGTCCAGCCCTGTCCCCACCCTGCCGCCTACCCCTGACTTGCTGTCAATATGTTGTCCTTGTTTTAGATTGCTGCTTCCTGTCTGTTGCTGCCTGTCTCACATGTGTAGGATAGTGGGGCTTTTTGTGGGGGTTCTCAAAAAGCACAAATGTGATGCTTGAATTTCAGCATTGCCAGAATGCAGGCCAAAGCACACAAACTACGGCCCTCTCTCTAGCCTCTAGACATGAATGTTGAGGGTAACCACTGGCTTGCTGACTCTGCAGTGTGCTGGCTCAGTAGGTCCATCCATGAGGCCTCATATCAAAGCTAAGTTGGGGTTTTATGCATGCACGACCACGTAAATCTTTGTAACAGCATGCCCCCTCCATGACTGCCATGCTCTCTGATGTGTCTGGTTGACCCTTAGCCAGTTTCTCAGCATCCACAGTGGCCAGCGTCTGGCTTAGGATGGGCCGTCACCCCTCTCTCTTCACCGCAGATCTAGCTGATTAGTTGAGATTTGGAAGTGGATCAACTGGCTAAATGGTTGGAGTTGGATTTGGGGCAGGGGTACTTGGTGAATCAGCATGAGTGGAAAAAGCAGCAGGTGGGATGTCTGATCTCTTCCTGCAGACTAGGGAGGGGAGAAGTATTCTGGGAATTCCGCTTGAACAGGAGCCGTAGAGGGGTTCAAGTAAAGAAGCTTGGCAGTATATTAGAAGAATAGGAGAGATTAGTCAGTTGTCCAGTTTATAACACCTAAGCTCTGTTCCAAAACCTAGTAAGCTGCCTCACTGTCTACTGGCTGCAATAATATTCACTTATGTGTAGCACTTACATGCTCTTCTCGTAAAACACAGAAGACACTTGACCGGTTGCATAAAGTGCTTAGAATAGTCTTAGTCATCTATTTTTTCTTTAAGACTTGTCCTAACTTTTTAAATTCAGTTACATAAAATGGTAGTTTGGTCTAATTTGAATAGGAAAATTAAGACTGATTACCTCTTGTCTAACTGCTAGTTGGTCACAGTTTTAACATGGTGGCTATGTTTATGCAACTGGCCACATGTGTTATCGTATTGCTTAGCTAATGGCTATTCTCCAAGCACAAAAACAGAACGCACAAATATTGGGTGGAATTTCAATCAATTCTGTAGTTAGTATGTTGCTTAGCTAGTGCTTGGCGGTATATCAGTTTATCCGGTATGTATTTTTCAAATACCGGCATACTGGTGCGTAGCTGAAACAATTGCTGCATCTATTCAATGGCCATGAAGAGTGCAATGTAGAGTGTATTGAGAGGGGACCTCTATTAACCGCATACACTTCTTACTAATGGTTATAACTTTATAACACAATAATAAATTACTCACACAACTAACGTGGCAAATACCATATGATTTCCGTGATGCAGAAGACACGGATGGAATCACGGAATCCAGTCACAAATGGAACCTAGGCTGCTGTATAAAGCGGAATGTCATGGTATTTGGTATTTTTAGATGCACAAATCAAAAGTGGGGCTGTACTATTAATCAAATTGTGATGTAGACTAGTGTCTGTGAATATTAAAGCTCAAAAAGACTGCTATTGAAATCTGCATGTTCTGCATGTCTGTGAATGAGCGCCACAATTTCGTCTACTACACATGAAGCATGCATGACACTCGTGGCCGCCTCACT
The DNA here is from genome assembly GCA_036281575.1 of Ancherythroculter nigrocauda. Taxonomy (NCBI): domain Eukaryota; kingdom Metazoa; phylum Chordata; class Actinopteri; order Cypriniformes; family Xenocyprididae; genus Ancherythroculter; species Ancherythroculter nigrocauda. Next base: position 202,718 of record VTFQ01000673.1, read on the forward strand.
ATATGAGGACATGGAAACATGAACTTCATCTGCAGAGCTGCTCTGAAATTTAACTTCATGAGCATTTCAACATTTCAATCTGTCAAAATAAAAGTTCAGTATAACTTCAAAAAATTATAACAAATATATTACTATTGCACAGTAGAGTGTACTTCAAGAAATAAAAACAACAACAATAATAATAATAATAATAATAATAATAATAATTTCTGTGCTATTAAAACACAGAAACTCAAAGGTCTTCATTACAACACGCCAAAATAAAAGTTTTGTCTAACTTGAAATTATAAAAGAGATATATTACTAATTATAAGAGATATATTACTAATGCACAGTAGAATGTGCTTTCTTAAAATAATAATAATAATACAATTTATTAACATTATTTTAAGGAATATTACATATACATAATATATCACATTTTAAGGAAGGATTATTTACATTTTCATTTGATTACATTTTAAAAGATTAATTAAATTGTTAGTTTATAAATTGTTTTGATTACCACCATTTTTTAAAAGTTTTTATATTCTATGTACTCCTGACAGTAAAGTATGCCTCTATAATAAAGGTCCATTCATGAAAAGAAAAAATACAGTGATACAGATTTTTGGTCATACCACCCAGCACTATGCTAAGCTAATGACTAATAATAAAGTAATTTTAACTATAATTCGAATAAATTTTGAACAATACATTTTTGTTCAATGGAATTGTTTTCTGTATTTCTCAGTACTGAATAAACAGATTTTTGATAATCCACTTCCTTTGACTTCATCCGCCACATTATTAATTCATTCTTAGATTGCATTATCTGTCAAAGATTCATGACAATGCTGCTATGTTGTAATCTTTTAAGGCTTCCTCAAAAAAACAAAAAAAACAAAAAAAAAAACAGTACTTTTATTTGGTTAATAGTTTTGAGTCTGGTTTCTGCTTTTTAAGGAGAACTGAAATTCTGTGCACTGTTCCAAAACTAGTGAGCCTACAGAGAAAGCATTTTAATGCATCATAACCATATTCCCGACATGAAGGCCGTTCCACAAGGTAGGTAACTTTAATTGTGCTAGGATACTTCATTTTAGTTCTATTGTAGACAGCATCACATGTATCTTTCACAGAAAACATAGTCTAATTAAAAAAAAAATACAAGATGGTGGATATAAATATACTTTTACATTCAATACTAAAAAGTGTTGTGTAAAATGGACTATTTTACTATTTTATGTGTGTGGTGAGAATTTTTATGCTTACAGTTTCGCATTGTTGTTACTTTAGCAACATGCTAATGTCAAACTCCATTGGAATCTATTTAAACCTTTGTCAGTAGCAAGGCAGTTCACTTTGTTTTGGAACAGAACATTTGTCACAGGTATGTTGGGTAGTGTGTGCTTGTAAATGTCTGTGTATAGATGTGTGTGTGTTGTTCCTGTGTGTCCAGGTTATGAGTAGGGCCTCAGATAACCACAAGGACCTCCAAAAGGCTAATACCTCACCCGGGGCAGATAGCAGAACAATAGCTGGGGGCGGTTTATCATTCTTAGTGAACAGAAGGTGGGGGCGGTGTTAACACTCCAATGTCATTTGTTTCCCAGCCTTGTGTGTTAGGGGCTGCTTCTAGAGTCACATTAAAAAGAGATGATTTGTGTCTTATTGTGTTGGCTAATGTTTTTTTTTTTTTTTTTTCTTGAATCAGCTGAGATTTGGGTGTTGTCTGAAGCTGTGTGATGGTGGTTAGGTTTGCCGTGTGTTGTGGGTTAAGGGCTGTGGTTTTGCCTCTCATGCCTGGGTGAAGCGTAACACCCTCTTGCAGCTTGCAGGTGGGCAATGTGCTTTGTGGACAGCCGCAAGATTCCACCGAGTTGTATATTTGCTGGCATAAGAGCCTCTCTTCCTCCCGGTGTAATCAATAATAACGGGTGGGAAAATAATGGATGGGAAAATATCCTCACCGTGATATCACTATAGTGAGCAAGAAATTCTTCACAGAAAATGAAGACATCCTGTGCAAAACATTTCTTATGCGTCATTTTCAACCCATTCTTATTGATAATTCTAATCACTAGCCATCCTTGCATTTGTATGGAAGCTTGTTTTCGCCACTGAATAAAATTTTTATTTATCTCATAATTCAGAATTTTTTTTTCTCAGAATTGCATGATAAAACTTGCAATTGTGAGTTATAAAGTCAGATTTGCTTGACAAAGTCACAATTGAGTGTTATAAAGTCAGAATTGTGAGATATAAACTCGCAATTCTGAGAAAAAAGTCAGTCTTTTTTCCCCCTCAGAATTGGATTTTATAACTTGCAATTGCGAGTTTATCACACAATTCTGAGAAAAAAGTCAGTTGTGAGATAGTCACATTATCATTTTTTTTTTTTTTTAATTCCGTGGTGGAAACAAGCTTCCATACATTTGCAATAAATCATCTATGTTAGTCACCAAGATAACAAAACCTTTGCAACGTATTTAAATCCTCACAATTCCACAACAATGTGCTATATACCACAAAAATGTCATTGTTTACTAGGCATTAATGACCTATGTATGTGATCCCTGAACGTAGCCACACCTCAGGCTATTCCAATTGTTGAGTCCTGAAAACAGATGCAAATAATGGATTTCCTGTTATTCATTAGCTGCAGTTAAATTTTTACTGAAGGTTTTTTATGGAAGAACCCGGAAGGGGGTGACCATTATGAATGTAGGCAAACTAATGTGCTCCTAATAGTTATTAGGGTCGCTGTTTTGTCTGTTAAAAGCCCCAGGTGATCTGCGTCATGCAGCCCGATGCTCAGAGGCTAGTTTGTTCGTGCACATGATCAGTGAAATACAAAGAACATTGTGGGTGGTAATTGAACATTCCACATTTTCAGAAATGTCTTGTTGCTAACTCTCTTTCAGAAATGTCTTGTTGCTAACTCTCACTTTTTCTTTTCCGCAGTGGCCAGTGCCATGAAACTGAATCCACAGCAAGCCCCGTTATATGTAAGTATTGCAATATTTGTTTGTTTCATTTAGTTCTGCACTTTGTTAGCATGCTAAAACCCTCCTTTTCTGGTTGTTGAATGACCATCCTGACCTAGTCCCTAGTTGATTGAAACTTCTAATGAGACCTTGTTGCTCTAAGGCCTGCTTACATTCTTCCCGTTGGGCTGCATCATCTTATTTTGGTCTTGGTCAGGGGGAAGGGTGCTGGGTAATTATGTTTTTCTTTTGTTTTTGTGCTGACCTTTTTTAATTAGATTTGCTTAAGGCATAAAGAAGCCCACATGTCAGCAGGATGTTTGACTGAGGACACCACAATAATTTCAGGTCAATGGTGAAGACCAGATCAGTTCACCACGACAAACTGCACAGCTTTGTAGATTATTCTGGTTGTAGTGCATCCATGGTAATACCAACATCCTGCCACAGATGTGACATTGACTGGTGATATTGTTCAGAGATAAAAATTAAACAGACACACAGGGTCTAAAATTGGCACACCTGCCAAATGAGAGTTCTCCAGCTATAAATATTAATTACATAATTGCCATGAGCGTTTTACGTAAAATGTAATTTTGTCATTTTAGTAACATTTACTCTTTGTCATGAACTATAAACCATGTCAGATGCTGCAATGATTCGCCGTATTTGAAGCACACAGCTGTGGCTTGTGCATTTGTTGTGTTCGTGTGTATTAGCATGTGTGGTTAAAGCTGCACATGTGGTTTTTCCATGTTTAGCAGTTGCAGGTGGCTGACTCGATGAAGCATTGTACTGTTTCTTCTCAGGACGTCTTGATGAACTCACAGAAGTCACAGATGTCCTCTGTTTCTTATCTTAATGTAGGTTTTAAACTTAAAAATAAGGTAAAATGAAAACTAAAGTGTAGATATCTCAGTTGTTGTTCAATTTCAGTTTAAGGAAGTGATTGAGTAAAGGGAAATGGCATTTAATTTCTGCCTCGCCATGTTGTCACTTTTGTCCTCATTCTTTTCTGCATTGATTTTAATTCCACTCAAATGTACATTCTTAAATTCTGTCTTATCAATTACTTTGTGAATTGGATATCATACTCCTAACAAGACTTCACCCCTCATGAACTCTAGAATTTCTAATTACAGCATCTACTGTAGTTCTTTCGGTGCTAATTAGCTAATCCAATGGTTTGCTCTGGGTATAACATTACTCCTTATCTAGCCTTATTTCATAGCAATTTCTTTCTGGAAAGTTTAAGTTTACGCTACATGACTTGGCTATTAAAAAGAAACAAAAGCTAGATTATTTTTCAAGTTCATTTTCATTGACAAGTTTCTAAGTTTTAGCTACATGACTTGGCTATAAAACATACAATAGCTAGATTAATTTTCAAGTTCATTTTCATTGACAAGTTTCTAAGTTTTAGCTACATGACTTGGCTATAAAACATACAATAGCTAGATTAATTTTCAAGTTCATTTTCATTGACAAGTTTCTAAGTTTTAGCTACATGACTTGGCTATAAAACAAACAAAAGCTAGATTGACTTTTCATTTTTTTTCTTATTGACAAGTTCTTAAGTTTTAGCTACATGATATAGCTCTAAAACAAACAAAAGCAAGATTAATTTTCAAGTTCAGTTCAATTTACAAGTTTCTAAGTTTTAGCTACATGACTTGGCTATAAAAACAAACAAAAGCAAGATTAATTTTTTTTTTAAGTTCATTTTCATTGACAAGTTTCTAAGTTTTAGCTACATGACTTGGCTATAAAACATACAAAAGCTAGATTCATTTCCAAGTTAATTTTAATTGGTAGGTTTCTAAGTTTTAGCTACATGACGGCTATAAAAACAAACTAAAGCAAGATTAATTTTCAAGTTAATTTTCATTGATAAGTTTCTAAGTTTTAGCTACATGACTTAGCTATAAAAATAAACAAAAGCTAGATTAATTTTCAAATTCAATTTACAAGTTTCTAAGTTTTAGCTACATGACTTGGCTATAAAAACAAACAAAAGCAAGATTAATTTTAACGTTAATTTTCATTGACAAGTTTCTAAGTTTTAGCTACATGACTTGGCTATAAAACAAACAAAAGTTAGATTGATTTTTCAGTTTTTTTTTTCTTATTGACAATTTCTTAAGTTTTAGCTACATGATGTAGCTATAAAAACAAATAAAAGCAAGATTAATTTTCAAGTTCAGTTCAATTTACAAGTTTCTAAGTTTTAGCTACATGACTTAGCTATAAAAATAAACAAAAACTAGATTAATTTTCAAGTAAATTTTTATTGGTAAGTTTCTAAGTTTTAGGTACATGATAGCTACTGAACAAACAAAAGCTAGCCTCATTTTATAGTGATTTTCTTCAGAAACTTTCGATAACGGTGCCTTGAACGTCAGAGCTTTTTGATTATAAGTTAGCAGATGTAGAGAATCGCTACTTTCATGGTTGTCGTAGAAGCTAATGTGAAGGAGCGTTTTCTGTTCAGCACATGACCCAGGCTAATTTGCTCTCCTTAATTATAAACAGAGGAATGGCGGTTTTGGGTTTCCAAAGAAGCGAAGACATGTCATGAAATGTAAGCTGCACTTTGAAGTTTCTTGGTCTTGGTCTAAACTTGTTCTGCTAAATTTGAGCTAAATGCAAGTAGCTAAAAGGTGCACGGTGGTCTTTCACTCCCACAGTTCTCTCAGACGAGGCAGCTTACCGAGTGTTGTTTTAAGCACAGGACGAAAAGGCCAGGCACTCCTCCTTTGGCACAATGACTTGCGAGATCCTGAAATAGACCGATGAACAACCAAAGTATCAAAAGTACTTTGAGAACCCCCATGAGCCCGCTTCAGGTGCCAAAAATGCTTCCTGAAAAGATGGATCCGATATTCAGCTAAGCCAAAAGATTCTGAGGAAGATAAATTGGATGCTGGGTATTTTAGATCTTTTGCTTAGAAAATCTACCAAGGATTAACACACGTCGGTCTTAAAATATCTCCAGGGCTGCATGCAGCATTAATGATTTGAAGGATTTATAAAACAACCATGAATCCTTAAAACCAATATTCTGTGTTTGTTTACTTGTTAAGTGACCATGTAAACGCAAAGATAAAAGATCACACAAAGACCTGTATCATCAAATCTGAATCTCCATGTCTTATGGACACAGTTGACACAGTCACCAGGGTGGTCTTTGTTTCATTTGTTTATGCTCTCGCCTTTGGCACTTTTCCTGGTCCAGCACCTGCTATCCATATTGGGCCGCCATGGTCTAAAAGTGGCCCGTGACTGACTTGTGCATGTTAGCAGTAAAAATAAAAGATATTTACAACCAAAGAATGTTTCTAGGTTCTAATATGTAGATAGCTTCCATCAGTAACATATTTCTAGAGCCTCATGTATGCGTCACAAAGAAAGTGTGGGCTTGGTAACCCTTAAACGGCCTCAGGATGTAGCCAACAGATTCCTACACCTCATACATGTCGCTCAGATCAAAGGGTCACCATAACTGCTTCTCATGCAAGTCAGTCATATGACCTGGCCATAAAAAGCCCTTCCCACACCCTGGAATTCAGCTAATAGGGATTCAAGTTTGGTTGCACTGAATCAAGAGTTCTTGTGATGTAATTTGTGGTCTTAATGTCTAGCCTTGCTTTACATCTTCACCTGCTTCTCTAGTTGTTACCACAGCAAAACTACATTTCTTGGTGTACTTTTTAACTATAGAAATATCAGCTGCGATTTTTGCAGACTCTACTCCAGTCCTAGAATGCATAGGAGTTAATCTCACGAAGAGGATTCAGCTGTGTCTTCAATTTACTACATGGCTGTGATCATCGTCGGCCAAAAAAAGCAGCTGACTGGCATTTGGCAAGGGCACCATGTGGCTTTTGCAGCCTGGCCAATGAAAACATCTCTCGCTAGGACGTCCCGCTGCATGCGTCACGCTCTGAAGGCCCTGTGTTGGACAAAACTTTGTGGCCTAGCATAGTAGCTAGAATAGGTAAATACAGTGTGGGAATGCTAGCTTGTTGCTTTGGTTTTAGATAATGTAAACAGTCATTCTGCTTTGACAGCCCTGTCAAACTCATCATGTCACTATCTCTCTCTTATTTATTTATTTTATTTATTTTTATCTTATGGTAGCTCCTCCTTTCACTCTCATTCTCATTCACTCCCATCCAATAAAAATAAGTGAAGATTTATAAGAGAGAGTGTAGACTTTCTTGTTGTCATGCCTGGCAATTGTGGCAAAAGTGTCAGGTGACTACTACTAAAGCTAAATCTGGACCGCTACTACAGACAGACTGGGAGTGAAATTTTTCCCCCTCTTTTTTTTTTTTTTTTTTTTTTTTTTTTTTACTTTTGTTTTGTGGTCAATGGCCATGCACCACAATTTACTACTTTATAAAATTATTTTGCAACACAACATTTATATAATTAATATTATTTGGAAGTAAATAAACATTCTGGCCAAAACTAAAATTAAATTAAACTGCTACATCTAAGTGCTCTTAGAAGTTTTTTGTGTTGTGTTTTTTGTTGTTTTTTGTTTGTTTTTGTTTTTTGTTTTCTTGTTTTTTTTGTTTGTACTACTTTATAAAATTATTTTGCAACACAACATTTATATAATTAATATTATTTGGAAGTAAATAAACATTCTGGCCAAAACTAAAATTAAATTTAACTGCTACATCTAAGTGCTCTTAGAAGTTTTTTGTGTTGTGTTTTTTGTTGTTTTTTGTTTGTTTGTTTTTTGTTTTCTTGTTTTTTTTGTTTGTACTACTTTATAAAATTATTTTGCAACACAACATTTATATAATTAATATTATTTGGAAGTAAATAAACATTCTGGCCAAAACTAAAATTAAATTAAACTGCTACATCTAAGTGTTCTTAGAAGTTTTTTTGTTTTGTGTTTTTTGTTGTTTTTTGTTTGTTTTTGTTTTGTTTGTACTACTTTATAAAATCATTTTACAACAAAACATTTATATAATTAATATCGTTTGTAAATAAATAAACATTCTGGCCAAAACTAAAATGAAATTAAACTGCTACATTTAAGTGCTCTTAGAAGTTTTTTGTTTTGTGTTTTTTTGTTTTGTTTGTTTGTTTGTTTGTTTGTTTGTTTTGTGTTTTTGTGTTTTGTTTTGTTTTTTGTTTGTACTAATTTATAAAATTATTTTGCAACATAACATTTATATATTTAATAATATTTGTAAATAAATAAACATTCTGGCCAAAACTAAAATTAAATTAAACGGCTACATCTAAGTGCTCTTAGAAGTTTTTTGTGTTGTGTTTTTTGTTTGTTTTTGTTTTTTGTTTTGTTTTTTGTTTTGTTTTTGTTTTTTGTTTTGTTGGCCATGCACCTTCCAACCAAATATGAGATTTAATAACATGGCCTGCTATCTATGCTGGGTAAATATAGCTTTTGAATGAACTTTAAAAGGTTGTCAATACCATAAATTAGTAGTGACATTTAAAATATCTTACACACACACACACACACACACACACACACACACACACACACACACACACACACACACACACACACACACACACGCTGAACTTTTAACTGTAAAGCTATAATTATGAGGGTGGGGAAAGGCTGATGACTGTTTTTTCCCCAGCATTTGTTGATATGTATATAGGCTGCCGCTCTGTCCCCGCTCACTTTGTAATGAAACGCGTCTTTCTTAATGGACAGGTGTTGATGCCTCCCTGTTGTTTGAGGATCCTGTAATGATGATTTATAGGAGTTGATGCTTTGTGTAATTTTCAGAACCCACAGGCGATTAAATACTCAGCACTGCTTTTAGTGTTTCGAGAGAAGTTCTTGATTGTCGCACTTGCAGCGTAATTTAAAGTGCACTTTTGGCTTCGAAACAACTGGATTTTTTTTTAGTCTAATAGTTACTGATGGGGCTAAATAGGTAAATAATGCTGCACATAATCTGTTTTCTCTTATTCAGGGCGAGTGTCTGTTGACGGTCCAGCTCTGTGAGGAAGAGTGTGTCGAGGATGAAGAGGAAGTAGAGTTTTACTTGCTTTTCGCCGGCACCACCCAGAGGCATGTTTCCAGCACTTCGAAAATCAGCCATGTCACACTGCAAGCCGTGTGCCCAGGTTAGTGTTCACAACACCTACGGTCACACAACACATTCTGCGTTCACTCCGTGTCTACATACAATAATTTATAAATGCTTAATAATTGTTAGCTTCTTCCTGGAACCAGATGCTTTTTACCTGCAGAGATCAACTAATTTACATTCCAGTCATGCCAGACCTGGTTCAGGCATTGCTTGGCACGTTATTGCCTTGCCCAATTATTCACCTGCAAAACTGTCCCAGTTACCATAGGGCAATCTGCATTGAGCACATGCTTGAGCTGATCCAAATATCCCAGTGCCTCTTCTGAAGATTCATGCAGTGTGTATATATACAAGTAGTAGTTATTAATGAGCTGACACATTCTTGCTTAATGTAGGAATATGTCGAAAGACGTGGGAGAAAATATAACAAGGATAAACATAAACACGTTTTTATTGGTGTAAAATTAGACAAAAGGGGGGACCTGCTAAACAGAACTGGAATTATTGGATTGAGTATATAACTCCAGATATTTATAATTGACCAAATATTGACCCCGTCCAAAATCAAATACTGTCATAAAAGAAGTAGATACTTCTTTCGAATAAATAAATTACTTTGCGACAATTAAAGGCACAATATTTAAGATTTTTACATTAAAATAACAGAAAACTACTAGAACAATGTTATATATTTTGTTGACTTGTGTACTTACATTACCCCAAATGTTTCCCATGTTTAAATCCAGAGAAATAAGCAATTTGAACAGACACGGACCAGGGAGGTAAAGACAACAACTCCCATGATTCCACGCTCATTCTCGGTGTCAAGCTACGCCTTTGTTTTGATCAAGCGCCCTCTAGTGGCGCAAATTGCATATTGTGCCTTTAAAAAGTAGGTTCTATATAATATAAATGTGTATGAATGTAATCCGAACACACTACATTCATCATGTCGTCATTGTCATGTGACCTACCAGCATCAGTTGCGTCACTTCACTGTCATTCACAAATCCTCTCCAGTGGCCTCATGGGATAGTAAATTGTCCACTGTATGCACACTTTGGAAACTCTCTGGAAGTGATAGGTTTTCTGGGAAATTTTTGCTTACTGTTTGATGAATACTGTGAATTTGGACATACTTCTCTCTCTTTTTTTTTTTTTTTTGTCTAATTAATATTGTAGGTGTATATGTTTTTTTTTGTTTTTTTTGTTTTTTTGTTTGTCCATTTTATTTTATGAAAAATAAGAAAGTAGGGACATTGGTCATATGTAGGAACCAGTAAGCATCTTCCTAGTAACCACCCACAACAATGGTCCATAATAGGCACAATCCTTTATTATAATTAACTGAAAATTTATCTTGTAACCAAAAACTTGGACACATTTTTGATTTTTGGGGGAACTGGTAGCATTGTGATCTTATCTCATTGTTAAAATAAATAAAAACACAATAGCCCTCCATATGTAATTTAGCTAGGTTTCGAAGTCAAAAAGGGAATACATTTCAACCGCGTCTCCCAAGCAGTTCCACAGAGGGTCGCAGCAGATACAGTGTCATGGAATCCAGCGCAGACGTTTGGCACCAGTTTTGTAATCACTACTCCGTCTGAACACTTGAAAGCTTTTCAGCAATGCATTAAGAGTGCATGAAGAATAGCGCTAATATCGTCCGCCTCAGGTGCACTGCAGTTGGTCTGCCAGGATACACTTTCACCCCTCTGTCTCTCTGCTGGAGGTCCATACTTTTGGTTGATTCCAAACATTTGGCTGCTAAGAGGTCTTTATCGGCAAAAATGAACCCAGATGGATGTCCCACTGAGATGTTTTGGTCAAACAAATGTGGTGCTAGTGATTGTGAATGTTTTTTTTTTTTTTTTTTTCTTTTTTGCAGTGACAGACATGGCGCTCGCACATAAACACTGCCCTTGCGATGTGTGTTGTTGCAGTGACATCTCATAACTGTAGTGAAACAAGACAGACCTCCTGGCAGCCCTCATAGTGAAGTTTTAATTGTTTATGAATGTTGCTTTTATAGAATGTCACCTCTGCTTCTGGCTGTTTCCTTCTTGGAAATGGCAATGAGTAGTGTTAATGCAGGAACATTTCTCAGTAATTATATCCATCTCTGCTCAACCATAGGCACTTAGTCATTTTCGTCTGTTGATATGTGGCTGCCAAAATATTAAGCAAGATCTTTTTTTTTTTTTTTATCAGTCTGAAGATGATTTACAGGAGACCTCCCTGTTTGATATAAGATAAATTGCTGTTAGATTTTTGTCAGGAGTTAGTTTAATCATAAATGATTTTTTGTTGACAAAGTCGTGGAGATGTTAGTGGGTGGTATAAATATTTTTCATAGTCTGTAAACTGCACCAAGAATATTTGAACTGGAATTTAAATTTTCATACATTTTAAAAGTACGTCAAAGTCTGATTTGTGGCTTTGCAGTGTACATTGAGCCATAGTGCTCGTTCTAGCAACACAAGTTCAAATTCTCAAGGAACATGCCTATCTGTCTGTCTGTCTAAGGCATATAGACTCAAATATGATATATTATATATAAAATAATTATGCATCTATCTATATATCTGTCTATCTGTCTTTCTAAGGCATATAGACTCAAATAGCATATATTGTATATAAAATCATCGTATCCGTCTGTCTATCCGTCTGTCTATCCGTCTGTCTATCCGTCTGTCTATCCGTCTGTCTATCCGTCTGTCTATCCGTCTGTCTATCCGTCTGTCTATCCGTCTGTCTATCCGTCTGTCTATCCGTCTGTCTATCCGTCTGTCTATCCGTCTGTCTATCCGTCGCATTGTCTCATATAGACTCAAATATGATATATTGTATATACAATGATTATGCTTCTGTCTGTCTAAGGCATATAGAGTTAAATACAATATATTGTATATAAAGTAATTATGCATCTGTCTATATATCTGTCTAAAGCATATAGACTCAAATAGCATATATTGTATATAAAATCATTGTCTATCCGTCTATCTTTCTGTCTGTTGCATTGTTGCATATAGACTCAAATATTATATATTGTATATAAAATGATTATGCTTCAGTCTATCTGTCTGTCTGTCTAAGGCATATAGACTCATATGATATATTGTATATAAAATCATTATGCATCTATCTATATATCTGTCTATCTGTCTTTCTAAGGCATATAGACTCAAATAGCATATATTGTATATAAAATCATTGTGCCCGTCTGTCTATCCGTCTATCCGTCGCATTGTCGCATATAGACTCAAATATGATATATTGTATATAAAATGATTATGCTTCTGTCTGAGTTAAATACAGTATATTGTATATAAAGTAATTATGCATCTGTCTATATATCTGTCTAAAGCATATAGACTCAAATAGCATATATTGTATACAAAATCATTGTGTCTGTCTGTCTCTCTATCCATCTCTCTATTCGTCCGTCTATCCGTCTATCTTTCTGTCTGTTGCATTGTCGCATATAGACTCAAATATTATATATTGTATATAAAATGATTATGCTTCTGTCTATCTTTCTGTCTGTCTAAGGCATATAGACTCATATAATATATTGTATATAAAATCATCATGCTTCTATCTGTACGTCTGTCTGTCTAAGGCATATAGAGTTAAATGTGATATATTGTATATCAAATCATTATGCTTCTATCTGTCTGTCTAAGGCATATAGACTCATATGATATATTGTATATAAAATCATTATGCGTCTATCTCTCCCTGTCTGAGGCATATAGACTTAAATATGATACTTTGTATATAAAATGCATATGCTTCTCTCTATCCATCTATCTATCTGTAATTTAGTTTTACTTATTCAATTTAAGTTTAATCGGTATAATATTTTTCTGTCCAATGTTCGTCTGTTTGTCTCATAATAGCTCATGATCGCAGTGAAACCGTGCGGGTCACGCTGTGCCAGGCCAGACCTGGGGGCTCAGTGGACCCTGTGGCTGAGGAACGCTTCCAGTATGTGCAGGACCTCGCCCTGGACATGGCCCAGTTCCTGGTGAACGCGGCTGGGAAGACAGAGGGAGCGTTACTTCTGGACGAGTGTCAGATCCCCCTGAAGGAGTGTGAGAGGTTGGATGATACTCTGGCTCTTGCTCTTAGACATCTGCCTCTACCAGTAGGCTGGAGCGTGCTGGGCACAGACTTGGACACAGGCACTTGCACAGGCTTGAAAATTGGTGAGTAAAACCTAGAGAGCTGAAGGCAGCATCCTAACTGTCATGAATCCACTATTGGTCATTGTTTTGGTGTGTTCTATGTAGTTAGCAGCACACATATGGCATGGAAGACTGGACTCACCATTGATTCCAATAGTGATAGGCATTAGCATGTTGCAAAGTGCTTATCAGTGCTTATCAGTCACTTTGAAGGTGTCTTGTAAATGACTGCTTATGACTTGAGCTGCTTTCACAACCAGTAAGAGTTTGGAAAATCCTTTTTTTTTTTTTTTTTTTTTTTTTTTCCAGCAAGGAGGCAGCATTTTGTTTGTTAAAGGTGCCATCGAATTGAAAATTGAATTTACCTCGGCATAGTTGAATAACAAGAGATCAGTACATGGAAATGACATACAGTGAGTCTCAAACACCATTGTTTCCTCCTTCTTATATAAATCTCATTTGTTTAAAAGACCTCCGAAGAACAGGCGAATCTCAACATAACACTGACTGTTACGTAACAGTCGGGATCATTAATATGTACGCCCCCAATATTTGCATATGCCAGCCCATGTTCAAGGCATTACACAAGGGAAGCCAGTATTAACGTCTGGAGCAGCACAGCTGAATCATCAGACTAGGTAAGCAAGCAAGGACAACAGCGAAAAATGGCAGATGGAGCAATAATAACTGACATGATCCATGATATCATGATATTTTTAGTGATATTTGTAAATTGTCTTTCTAAATGTTTCGTTAGCATGTTGCTAATGTACTGTTAAATGTGGTTAACGTTACCATCGTTTCTTACTGTATTCACGGAGACAAGAGCCGTCGCTATTTTCATTTTAAACACTTGCAGTCTGTATAATTCATAAACACAACTTCATTCTTTATAAATCTCTCCAACAGTGTAGCATTAGCCGTTAGCCACGGAGCACAGCCTCAAATTCATTCAGAATCAAATGTAAACATCCAAATAAATACCATACTTGCGCGATTAGACATGCTGCATGACGAACACTTTGTAAAGATCCATTTTGAGCGTTATATTAGCTGAACTTTGTTTATGCAGTGATAGAGTCGAGAGCTTGGGAGGGGGAATCGGCGCATTTCTAATTATGCCTCAAAATAGGCAGTTCAAAAAATTTCACAGACACTCAGGGGACACCTTAGACTTATATTACATCTTGTAAAAAAACGTTCGATGGCACCTTTAACATTTTTGTTAACATCTGCATAGTGAAGTTACAATGCTTAGACCATGGACACTGTGCCTTCAGGGAAGGCCTTCAGTACAGCCATGAACCAGTTTATTTATTTATTTTTAAGTTGTGTGTTGATTCGGAATGTTAGTCCACTCTAGTCTTATTTTCCTACTACTTGTTCTCGTATCAATTCAGGAACACTATGTCAGATAATCTAAAAGCAAACATTCCCGCCCTAATAAAGTGCTCTTTTTGGCACGGAGCATTTACACAGCCTATTAAGTCAGGCTGTGGACTCATTTCGGGGCTGACAGAAGATGCATGTGATAAATGGCAGGAACTCTGGTTGTCACTGACTTAGATTTGTGTTTCATGTGGATTTGGCAGAAACGTTCTTGTTAAATGAGTTTCTTGTGTTCTTCCTGCTCTCCGATACCCATAGATTTGTGAATGGTACTCGGCCAGGGGATAAGCAAACCTTTCAAAGAACAGGTCCATGTTTCCACTGACTTAAAATCAAATTTTGTTACTAACCTTCCCACAAGCAAACATTGCACATCACAGTCTCTAATTATGACCATTCTTTTTATATACAATACGTTCAAAGTTTGGGATTGGTAGGTTTTTATGTTTGTTTGTTTTTTTTTGGTTAAGAATTGAATACTTTTATTCAGCAAGGATGCATTAAAATAATAACACTTTAGACATTCTGCTAACAATAAGTAACTTTACAACTAGATATCAACTAACTCTCATTAGAGTATTAGTAGACTGTCTGCTTAAAGGGTTAGTTCACCCAAAAATGAAAATTATGTCATTAATGACTCACCCTGATGTCATTCCAAACCCGTAAGACCTCCGTTCATCTTCGGAACACAGTTTAAGATATTTTAGATTTAGTCCGAGAGCTTTCTGTCCCTCCATTGAAAATGTATGTACGGTAGACTGTCCATGTCCAGAAAGGTAATAAAAACATCATCAAAGTAGTCCATGTGACATCAGTGGGTTAGTTAGAAGTTTTTGAAGCATCGAAAATACATTTTGGTCCAAAAATAACAAAAATTACGACTTTATTCAGCATTGTATTCTCTTCCGGGTCTGTTGTCAATCCGGGTTCACGACTCCGCAGTGACGCTGCTGACGTAAGACGCTGCTGACGTGTTACCTGGTGCGCCAGAGCTTCGTTTACAGTCTGAGGGAGACGCACGCTGTATTCAAGCTATTCTACATTGTTTGCATTTTGGTATTGCTATATTTTTTAAAATGGTGTGTAAGTGTGCATGTCGCGGATGTCCTAATCGCCAAAAACAACGACGTAAAAGTGCATTACCAATGCCGACAGATGAAAGGATTCAATGGAATCGATTCAGTGGAATCAATTCAATGGAAAGGATTCCGGAAGAGAATGCTGAATAAAGTCGTAGTTTTTGTTATTTTTGGAGCAAAATGTATTTTCGATGCTTCAAAAACTTCTAACTAACCCACTGATGTCACATGGACTACTTTGATGATGTTTTTATTACCTTTCTGGACATGGACAGTCTACCGTACATACATTTTCAATGGAGGGACAGAAAGCTCTCGGACTAAATCTAAAATATCTTAAACTGTGTTCCGAAGATGAACGGAGGTCTTACGGGTTTGGAATGACATCAGGGTGAGTCATTAATGACATAATTTTCATTTTTGGGTGAACTAACCCTTTAATATGTGCTAACACTTTATTTTGATGCTCCCCCTACAGACATTCTACTGACTATAAGTAACTTTGCAACTACATGCCAACTTATTCTACTAACACCTAACACTAACCTAACAGTCTACTAATACTCTAATGAGAGTTAATTAACATGCAGTTGAAAAATTACTTGTAGTTAGTCGAATGTCTGGACCATCAAAATAAAGTGTAACCATTGTTTTTACTATATTTTTGATTAAATAAATGCAGCCTTGGTGAAAGATTGTAAAAATCTTATCAACCTGAACCTTTTGAGCGGTGGTGTTTGTGTAACTGGCTGTCAACCAGACAGGAACTAAAAGGAGAACTGAAAATAAACTTTCTGTATGATTATGATAATCAACCTGAGCAAAGCTAAACAAAAGATTGAACAGATATCAGACGAATGCTTAAAGCTGATGCAGTCATAAACACCCAAACGCCTTCCTGTTCTCTGTCCGATCATGGTTAATGTTTTTGTGCACAGCCACGTATCCTCCTTAGTGGTTATCCACTGGGCAGAAATATGAGCCTGTTTATATTAAGTCTGCTTGAATGAGTGTGTGAATCCGGCCTATGTGTGGATCCAAACAATTGCACAGCGAGGAATCATTCATCAGGGCAGCTGACGCGACAGCAGATTCCCGGCTCTCATGTGACTCGAGCTTGTCCTCTAAATTAGGCACAGTCTGGTTCCATGTAGGAGGTGTTAGGGCGGGCGTGGTGAGACCTGGACAGTAGTCAGCAGGAGATAAGGGCCAACAAAGGCTAAACAGGCTCTGTTATGTCATAATAAGCACAAGCTTATCTCTTATAAACAGCCTTGGTCTTAAATAACTCATTCAGTAAAACATCTGAAAGCTCCGCTACCTATTCATGTAAAGTTTAGCTCACTGAGCAGAAAGGGAGAAGACAATAGCGGGTTTTATCTGGTACCTGAGCACATGTCGGTAAGATTTTGTATTTCCTGCAGATTTAGATTAAGTTGCTGTGGACATTAGATGTAGCGTTTCATTTAGATCTTGTCTTTTAAAGTTCGCCATAGTCATTGTTTTCAGAAACTCCTAGAGTTGACCTGTCTGTTGAGGGAGAAGGCGAGCTGTGTAATGACTCTCCAAGCTGTAGCATTTGTTGCAGCTGGCGCTGGGCACCTGGACCGGCCCTGAAACCAGATCTACCCACGGGCTTCTTGCCCAGTGCCTCAGTGGGCATGTACTGCCAGCAGCCTTCCATAAGTGAAATTAAGCACATTATATAAAACATAAAAAACCAGTTAGCTAATAAAGACTTTTTCCACTGTGTAAGATAGCAACTGGGAATTTGCTGGTATTCGGACACGTTGCATGGCACATATTAGATGATATTTATGGAAAATGAGACTTGAGTTCTCCTTTAAAGGGATAGTTCATGCAATTCATTGGCATTGTTCATGTTGTTCCAAACCCGCATGACGTTCGTTCTTCTGTGGAAAACAAAAGAAAATATTCAAGATATAACTGTATTTCTCCATACAATTAAAGTCAGGGCGAACCAAAGATGACAGAATTTTGGGTGGGTGGTATACGGGTCAATGACATGATGGGTCTTTTTTTTTTTTTTTGTCCAAAGGCTTTAATAATAATAAAAAACAAAGATATGACATCCAAAGTATGTAAGAATGTAAGTATACTAGATCTCTATCTTTTTTTTTTTTTTTTTGAAGTGTCAAGTTCATTCTGTTTAACCATCCAAAGGCCAATACAAGCCATTTCATTTGTGATTAAAATATCTTAAAATGTAATAAATGTATATATTTTTTTTATTCTGGCATGATTTTAAAACATCATATATCAACATAGTGCAAAATGGTATTAAAATTATGTGTAGAAGTCGTTGCTTTGTGATGAGAAATAATGCCTGTAAAAATGAATTTCATTGATGTCATTTGGAGTAACCAATATAAAGGGACCATTTTGGATCAAGTCATGCGGTCAATATCATGTGACAGGATGTGATGTCATTCAGACACCTGCAAAGGACCACATGGTTGTGAAGCAAAGTAACTAACTCTCTTTTAACTATTTAAAAAATTCACGTTTTCACTTGCTCATACGCATGTCCAAAAACTTCAGGTCATTCGGTACAACCGCTATAAAACATGGAAAATGTTGTAATATTTTAAAAACTTGTACTTAATATAAAATCTTTGAGTGTCCTTTTGCTAGCTAGCTAGATATCAGCCTGTTAGCATTGTTTGAAAATATTGTCATTCGGTATATCCAAAAGTGTCATTTGGTAAAACCAAAATTCTGGTTAAACCGAATGACTTTTTGGTGACAAATTTTGTCCATCTTGTAAAAACTGACAAAGGCAGTGTTAATTGATTATAAAAACCACAAAATCTCATTGTTAACACTTAATAAAACTTCGAAATTAATTATATCTTCATAATGTTTTTTTTTTTTACACTTTTAAAAACCTTATTTGTCAGTGACCCATAAATGTTTTTCAATAGTCAATAGATTTTGACTGGAATTTGAATTTCCGTATATTATATACTAAAGTGCTTCATAGTCTGGGTTTTGTCATATAATATTAATATTTAACATATAATATTTATTTTTATTTTTTAATTTTTTAAATGTATTGTTTTGATTTATTGGTTGATTTGTTTATTTGTTAATTTGTGAAAATCATATTTTTATTTTTTTATTAATAAGAAGATAGACATGAGAAATAAAATTCATATAGGTCAGGAATGACCTATATGAATTTTGGGTGAGTAAATTATGACAAAACTGTCTCTTTAAGATGGGGAAGTTAAACTTCTCTTATTGCATTTCATTTTCATTTGAAAAAACATGCAGGTACCCTGTGTATGGTTATGATACTACAGTTTTAAAAATTACTATGGTAACTGAAGTGTTTTGAGTCTGGGGGACAACTATATTAACACAGCACTGGGATACAAGTTACGTGACACCAGTATTTTCAATATAATGTCATGTCCACACTTGTGTCTCCAATCAGACGGTGTAGTGATCCTGATCTGCTGTTCTTTCCAGTGCCAGATTACACTTCACCACAGCTTCTTTTTTTTATGCTTGGGGCTTCAAATTAGTTGTTGGATCCTCAGTGGGCCGATTAAACGAGGGCAGTCTCATTCTCAGCCTCTCATTAACCAGCAAGAACAATCCTTCCTCTGTCTCTGTTGCTTTCACAGAGAGCCTCATTCAAGCTTCCTGAACTTTTTAAAACAGCACTCTGTAATCTGTCTTTATGATAAATGCCTTCAAATACGATCATTTCTTTCACTCAGGACCCCTCTCTGCCTCATTTTTTTTGTTCTCATTGTAAATGATCTATTAAAATGATGTTTGCACAAGTTTGTCAGGAGATTCTGTTGACAGAGGTCGAGGGAATTGTGGGGGTGGTTCTTGTTCGAGGGCTTTACCGGCTCTCATTGGTTCTGAAGTTGCAGGGGGTGGGGCTTACAGCTTCGAAGCCCCATGAAGCAGTGAGTGTGGCACTTTCCTGAGGCAGCATTATCAGAAATATGCATTAGATAATATTGTGTTTTTAAAGGGCAAGGAAGGAGTTTCAGACTGCAATCTTAACCCGACTCCATTTTCCTCTCCTGTAGAACCTGGACCACAAGACACACTTTTGCACTTTGCTGCGAAGCGCGGACTACGCAAGGTAGCCCTCTTTCTTCTCCAGCAACCTGGAGGAAGAGAGGCTCTCCGACTTCCCAACAAACAGGGTCGTACGCCGGCCAGGGTCGCACAGAAGAAAGGACACTCGCAGCTCCAGAAACTGCTGACAGAGTAAGTGTGCAAAGAAATTTATATCCTTAACGAGTATTTTTGGCTCGTTTTCTAGTAACATTTTGACTCCCAAGGCCACCTGCCACCTCCCATTGTCAAAAACAATATTTGAAGGCTTCCCAAGAAACTCATGATACGTCTGCTATAATGATAGAGCTGTAATTCATCAATGTATTACAGAAATAGTAGCAAAAAAATAGTGGCATTGAAAAAATTGATATGAAATTGATATATATATATATATATATATATATATATATATATATATATATATATATATATATATATATATATATATATACTCAGCAAAAAAAGAAACGTCCTCTGACTTTCAACTGTTTTTACTTTCAGTAAACTTAATGTGTAAATATTTGTATGAACAGCTGATCAGCTGTCCTTCCTGTCTCCCTGTAGCGCTGTCTCAGGCGTCTCACAGTGCGGACATGGCAATTTATTGCCCTATAGCCACATCAGCAGTCCTCATGCCTCCCTGCAGCATGCCTAATGCACGTTCACGCAGATGAGCAGGGACCCTGGGCATCTTTCTTTGGGTGTTTTTCACAGTCGGTAGACAAGTCTCTTTAGTGTCCTGCGTTTTTAGAACTGTGACCTTAAATGCCTACTTTTTGTAAGCTGTTAAGGTCTTAACGACCATTCCAGAGGTGCATGTTAATTAATTGATTATGGTTAATTGAACATGCATGGAAAACATTGTTTAAACCCTTTACAATGAAGATCTGTAAAGTTATTTGGATTTTTACAACATTATTGTTGAAATGCAGAGTCCTGAAAAAAGGGACGTTTCTTTTTTTGCTGAGTATATATATATAATTTTTTTTTTTTTTTTTTTTTTTTTTTTATATGAAATTATCAATTTCATATCAATTTTTTCAAGGTCTATAATATTTTATCAGATAATTTTTTTTTGTAATTTTTTATTATTTTTAAATAATTACTCATAATGTTATAATATAATATAAATCTTTTTACATTTTAATGTTACATGTAAGAGCAGAGTTTAACAAACAGAACAAACAGTGTTTAGTGGAGTGTTCTGACCTTTGAAATGCCTTAAACAAATACAGCTTTATCGTATTTGTCACTCTCAAACAAAATGTTAAGTCATAAAGGTGAAGTTTGTAAATTGTTTTTCAAATAGGTGTTCCAAACACTCTCCCTGTCTTCCATTGGTCAGACAAACGGATCCGTTTGGCTGGTTTGATTTCTGAAACAGAGCAATGTTGGACTGAGTCTAATAGATTTATATTATTAAAGCAATGACTTTATTTTGAAAATGAGGTGAGATTTAGTGTTGTTTTCTGAAGAAAGGAGGATGTTGAAATGTGGGGGAGATAAGAGCAAAGCACAAGGACAGGCCATGTGGCTCTGAGCTCTTTGTAAACAGTTAAAGCCACATAAGCTGTCTCAATCTTTTTAAAGCAAGCCAATGCATTCTACAACAGAAACCGGTTTAAAACCAACAAGATCCTGTCTGCAGATTTACTCCGTAAAGTGGCATTACCTGTGTGTGTGTGTGTGTAACAGAGACATTTACTTTTATCAGCTTCCCCCAGCCAGTGCTCTTCACAGTCTATGGCTAGCAAACCCGTGTGGGA
This sequence comes from Ancherythroculter nigrocauda, assembly GCA_036281575.1. Taxonomy (NCBI): domain Eukaryota; kingdom Metazoa; phylum Chordata; class Actinopteri; order Cypriniformes; family Xenocyprididae; genus Ancherythroculter; species Ancherythroculter nigrocauda. Next base: position 224,316 of record VTFQ01000673.1, read on the forward strand.
CTGGTTCCATACAGTACAGTATGTTCCCCTACTTGACTATTCTGAAAAAGGGCACCAAGGTAGTCTGAAGGATAGAGGAGAGACCAGACTCAGTGTTAGTGTGCGATCTGTCCTCCCTGGATTCAAGAGTCTGTTATAGGAGGCCGTTAAGTGCTCTGGTTTAGTGCCTCATTTAAAGCAAGTGTACTGAACCACAGCACACCCTTAGACATTGCCTCAGATCTTTCCTTCAAAGATTATGGTATTTCGTTGGTGGTTTTCTAAAACATTTTGATGTGCTTTTCTCATGGCTTTCTATGAAGTCTGAATTGTTAACTTAATCATATTATTCTATTAATATATATAAGGTAACATGGGGGAAGATGCCTCCTTAAAGGAACACTCCACTTTTTTTGAAAATAGGCTAATTTTCCAACTCCCCTAGAGTTAGACAGTTGAGTTTTACCGTTTTCGAATCCATTCAGCCGATCTCCGGTTCTGGCGGTACCACTTTTAGCATAGCTTAGCAATGATATTACGCAGCATCTCTCACAAATGTCTCCAACAGGGGGTCACAGGCGGTACATAATATCATTGTGTCTGCTGCACCCATGGTACGGCAGCAAAGTACCTTGATTATTACGCCGGAATGAGATTATAGTTCCTAGCCATATCGGCCTAGAAAATCGCAATTTTTCATCACTTTTATTACGCCGGAATGAGATCATAGTTCCTAGCCATATCGGCCTAGAAAATCGCAATTTTTCATTTTCCGTCGGTCTTAGTACACGATGTAACTACAGAAGAGTCAAATTTTAAATAGGAAAAATATCGAAACTCTTTGGTCATTTTTTTGAGCGAGATGCTAACTGTCTAATCAGATTCAATGAACTATGCTAAGCTATGCTAAAAGTGGTACAGCCAGACCCGGAGATCGGCTGAATGGATTCGAAAATGGTAAAACTCAACTGTTTAACTCTAGGGGAGTTGGAAAATGAGCCTATTTTCAAAAAAAGTGGAGTGTTCCTTTTAAGAACAATGTGGATTTACTTTTAAACTGTAACATATTTAGATACAAATTTAGCATGTGCAGGATGATGATGTATCGGCCAGTGTGTTATAGGAAATAAATAGAAACATTTGCAAATTTAGTTGTTATAGCACAAATGTAAAATATTAAAATAGGGGTAAGATGGACCTGGTGTAAGAAGCCCGCCTGGCTAAACTTTACACAATGTATGAATGATTTTTGATATAAATCTTATTAATTTTTTTTAATAAAGTGTCATTAATATAAAATGATAAATCAACTATTGTTATTTTTTTATTTTTTATTTTTTCAATTTAGTTGAATAATTCAATAACCAATTACAGACAAAGTAGAATCCCAGTAAAAGAGATTCATCTGAAAGGTAAAATTATTCTATGACTTCTATACAGGCATATGCATATTAACATATTTAATTGACTATATTTTAATTGAAGATATGTCATTATAGAAACACTGTGAAATGATTTCACTCAACTAACCTATAGGTTTTAATGAAAGTAAAGATGTCTGGTGGTGGTGTCTAATTTGATCTTTTTACTTCAAAATAGAAACTATTACTTTTATTCCAGAATTCTAAAAGAATTAATATGTCCACAAATTCCTCATTAACAAATAGACACAAAAAGCTTTGATATTCAACATCATACAAGGTCATAGAACACTATTTTCCAGAGGCACATCATGAGATCAGTTACCCTCAAAACTGCTTCGGCTGAATAAATCTCACAAATGTTGATATTCAGATGAAATGACAAAATTAAAAATAGCTTAGACATTCATCAAAAGTACTAAGATGAGATTTTGTGTTATCAATGATCAGGAGAAAAAAATAAGAGGGGGGTGGGGGTGGGGGGAATCATACTTCATGTTACCCTAATATATTTTAATATACATTGTGATTTTTTTTTTCTTCTAAATACATTATTATACTTACCTGTTTATGATTGCACCTTTTAAATATTATAAGGTATAATGCATGATCAATGCTCAATTTTATGTGTTATCATGTTTTATAATAGTAATTAAATTTATGTATGTATAATAGTAAAGTATAGTAACTGTGGTCATTTTGGGTGTGCAATTGATTATGAAGTGCATAATAGGGCATTTTGAATACTTTATAATTCATAATATAATTTTCCATATCTAAATATTATCTCATGATGTTACCAATTTAAGTCATCATGTTGTATTCATAGGTTAATCTATTAAATTAGTGATAGAAGGGAAACAGCACTTATACATGATGATTCATTCAGCTCTCCAGTGCTTAAGTCGTGAGCCTTTCATCACATCTGCCATTTGGCTAATGCTCAGACTGCCTAAAATATTCCTCTCAGGTCTGCAAGACCGTAAGAGCTTCTCCTTTTCACTTTGCACTTTAGTTTCCTGTGAGTGATGTCACAGGGTTGCTATGGATACCCCTTTGGACCTTAGATACAGAGTAGGTGAAAACAGTTCCTGTTGTTACCCATGTGTCAGGGCCTGGGGACAATCTGAGCTACTCGCACACACAAAAACACTGACAGTTGCATATTTTCTCTTTTGAAAGCTTGTAGCTTTGTGATTCTTCTTTCCCTTGTCGATAAGAGACCGACAGATATGTAAAGATACATAATGTTCAGCTGTGTACTCGTCTTAAATGTATTTACAGCTTGTTTGACTGTTGAAACTGCCACCAGGAACTTCAATTTCACTTTTAATTTAATCATGCTATTGGTCTTTTCCCTATTCTATTTTTTTCTTCTCCCCATGCGAAAAGAAAAAGCAGAACAGGTTTTTACACTAGTGAGAATGGGTTTGTTTTTTCATATCTTTGTCTAAAGGAACAATGAAATTCTTGTTGTCCGAGCTCACTGCAACATTATGACAGAGGTAAACCTGTTTTAAGTTTGTTGTTTGTTGTTTAAACAAGTGATTTTTCACACTTGACCTTCTGTGTTCAATAGGCAACAACAATCAGTATTCTGTATTACTTCCCATCCTCTGTAGGTGTGCTGGGTGTGGCCTTGCTGATTCAGTGCCTCGAGACTGGGTGTTCACAAAGTTTGCTATGTTTGTGTTGGGCAGGGTTGACAACTTGCCTGAGCTGGAGACAAAAACATCCAAGTGGCATTATCCAGAAGGCAGAGTTCTGCGACACCACCCCAAGCTAAACACTTACACCCTGACGCTGGAGGATGTGCCAGGGAGTCCCACACCTAGCCTTCAGTGTGATGTGGAGGAACTCCAACGCCTCATTCAGTCACATCAGAAGGTGAGTCAGTGATTTGGGAGTCCTCCGTGGCAGTAGGTGGGTCTTATTTTCTTGCTCTGCAACTTTAAGATCACAGTGATATTTCCAGCTGGGTACGATCAGCAGGGTTTGTTTGTTTTTGTGCTAAGAATCTGCAGGAGGTTGCTATCTGTGACTAAAGGAAGTGACTAAATGCAGATCACAGACTAATTTCTGTCTTTCTCGCTCTCTGTGCACGCACTCTTGCTCGCTTTCTCTGGGTGAATGTTTAATGTCAGTTTTAATGAGGACTGTATAAGGCGTTCTGCTTTATTTAATAGCTATTTTTGAACTTTGTTTATTCAGGAAGATCCTCTGACACAGCATAAGCCAGCACTGCTGATTCTTAACAGGGACTCAAGTGATAGCACAGAAACTGCTGACTGCCTACTGCCCAACACACTGGAGCCTCAGCATCAGGAACCCAACTCTGAACAAGAAGAAACCTGCCAATCACTTTTAAACAGCTCTGCCATTGAGGATGGATTGTGTCTTCGTCAAAATGGCACAGGAGATCATGTCCAATCGCAGGACTTTGAGGTGGAGCCCGAACTGCCAGCTGTAGGGGATACTGGAAAGGCTTCAGATAAGGCTGACTGTTCGCAGCGGCGGGTAGAAAGCGACTCTGTGACTTTCAGTGCCCCTTCCTGTGGAAATCAGTGGGAGGAAGCTGATATAGAGCTCTGCGTAATCAGTGCCAAGCAGGGGGCTGCTTCACAACCTGATAAAGGGAACGAAGAAGTGCAGGAGACTTGCCAGAGGAGTTCAGAGACTGAAACAGACTACAACACTCAATCTGGCAACCTTGAGTCCCAAGACATGGGCCACGCACAATCTCAGGGTCTCCTCCCCACGGAAACTAGTCAGCCTTCACAAAGAGAGGAGGAGAGCGAGGGGAGTACAGACCTTTGTTGGCGAGGGGACTTACCAGAGGAAAGGGAAGGGGAGACGAGTAGCAGCCAGGAAATAGGCTTAAACTCTTCAGAATTTTCTTCCCGTGATCCAGAGGAAAACGGTCAGCGTGACAACGAGATCGAATCCAAGCTGCCTACAGAATGCTCGGTGAGAACAGATGAAGCTAAATTGACTTTAATTCAGGTAAATTCAGAAGTTACCTCGCCTGTACGAAACGATGAAACTGTTATTTCTCTTGGGGTTGACAAGCCACAAGGTACTCTAGAGACAGAGACAGGAAATCTTAACGAACACACCAAAGGCAACACTGAGTCAGTTTTTGGTTTGGTTGCAGATGACGCTAGCATAAAGCAGAACTCTGTATTTAACATTTTAGAGGAAGATACTTTGGTATCGTCAAATCTCCGGCCAAACATGGCACCAGCACCGGTACATAAGGTTAGACGAGGACTCTCACCCGTTCCCGAGACTTCCTCTTATGAAGGTCCAGCTGTGGATGCCTTGTCTGAGAATACAGAAAGTTTTCAACAGCCACACCAAGTCACACAATCTTCAGAAACTGCATCAGACTGTCAGGAATTTTTGTTGAATGACACATCTTGTGACGTTAATGCAATAGCAGAGGTTTCCGTTGGCATTACTGTGGAGGTTTTACCTTGCCAGATTGAAGGGTCTCTGCCTGATGAAAGCAAAGAGGAGGTAACCCCTAATGAGACGATACAAGACCCTAAAGAGCTCATTGGAGATCCGGAATCTATTGTGGACATTGTTGTTTCGGAGTTGGATGACAAATCAAATCCTTCTGATGAACCTTCTCTGCCAGCTGACTCCGAAGTCGTTATTGGAACTGATTTACAACAGGATGTGTCTACAATACTGTCTTCTGAACATTCTGGAGGTGATATAATTGTAGGATCACTGTTAGGAGAAGAGGCATCTGAAGCACTTGCTCAGCCAGACTCTATGTCCAAACTGGTGGAGAAAATTCCTGAGGAATATTCAAATCAAAATCAAATTTGTGAGCCAGGGGAACCAACGGTTCTAGTTAAGGATGTTGCTCCAGAGGAACCTGTACAGGAAAGGGAAATTGACTCCACTTTACAGGAAACACTGAGCAATCTCCCTGATCCATCGGAAATCACACACAATGATTGTGCTGAATCCAATGCAGAATCTTCCGAGGAGAGCGCATACACACCATCAGAACCTACTGTTGAATGTGTGAATGGCCTAGACCCGTCTTGTGCCTCACTCCTAACAGAAAGTGAAGACAGCCGATCTTCTGAGAGCCCCTTCGCTGATGGAGTAAAGATCTGTGCTGCAATTCCCGATGGGGAAGAATGTGTCGACATGACTACCGAAATTAGTGAGACGACTGTCTCTGGGGACAGCCTGTCCTCTCCCATGGACACTAACAGTGGTTCTGCTCTGGAGAGTCCCTCCATGTCTGACCCACTCAATGCCTCGTCCTCAACAGCTGAGCTTACTTCCCCTTTGGATATTAATAGTGGATTGCACCAGGATTTGGAACGCACTTCCCCAGTGGATATAGACAATGATTTGTCTGAGGAAGTGCAGCCTTCAGACACACCTGACAGCCTGAATGGATTACATCAAGATATGCTTGTTAATTTGATGGAGCACAGTGAAACTGTACGGCAACATGCTGAGGAACTGCATGTGGAACAAATGACAGGTAATGCGTTTTTATTTATCACTCTTCTGATGCTGGTATAGATTGTTTAAACAGTTATTTTAGGGAATCTGATGCTATTAACTCTACTTTTTACCATCATCCTATGTAACAGCTGTTTGAATTGATCTTGAACTTTGTACTGCTGCTAAATGAAGTTTGTTTTTCATGCCATTCTAGTCACATTGTTCACAGCTGAAGCTAATTTATCATTAGCTTTACTGTATTCCGACATACTTTTATGTGTGATTGTGAATGCAATGGTGTTTGCCTTACAGAATATATATATATATGTATTCAGATATTGATATTTTTAGTAACATTCAGTCAAAATTCTGTCAGTTGAAACAAAGCTATTTGGTTTTGATCGATCAGTGGTTTAGGTTTCCATCCGGAAGGGAAAAACCTTTATTGCCATTCAGGTAACTGTGTTAATAGGGAGTGTTTGCAAACGACAGTGTGTATTTGCAGCACATTGTATCCTGGCAACTTGGTGATGTCACCTCTGTCTCACATCACAGAATGAAAACAGTTGAAAGATTGTCAAGGTAGACGCCCAGCTCTTTTCCACATAGATGAGAATTCAGCATTGTTCTACTAATAGCTGCTTGTTTACTGTATGTGTTATTTATATCACATTCATGGAGTTGCTGATCTCAATTGAAATGGAGGAATAAGTCACTTCCTTTGATCAAATGCTATATTGCTGTATTGGTCAATAACACATCTGATTGGTCAGTCTTATCCTGATTTGTTCATTTTTAAGTAAACGAATATACCTACGCCACTAAAATGTTCAGTCCTCAGACATGAATCAGCAGCTGAGTTAATGAATGACTTATTGATTTTGGGAAGTTTCAGTTAAAAGTCACGTATGTGAATTCCCCTGAAACTGTGGGTCTTATACAAATGAAACATTTTGTTGCTCATACATGAAAAACTAGCCTCATCATCTTCAGCAAGTTTCAGAAAATATCAACGCAAATAAGTGTTTCGTCCTTCTATTAGTTACAAATTATAAATGTCTTTTGCCTTGATTCCACCTCACAGATGACAGCACTTTAGCAGAGGATGTGGTGGACGGACCCCAAGACTCCTTAGCAGACATAGCGAATTCCGAAGTGGTGAGTATTCTTTGGATATTATCCTCAATCTGCCATCCAGTAAATAAATCAGTAACATTTAGACCTCTAGGTATGAGTCACTCAGCATTTGCTTCCAGCCACCCTGAATTCTCAGTAGCTAGGAAGGTGGTAGTTTCCCGAAAGACTCCACTGACCAGATATTGAGGGATGTATTCAACCTGACCTTCTGTCGTAAATCTGATTTCTCCGCCTGGTTGCTAAGTCTTCTGACGCAGGTCTGAGTTGGAACTGCTGAACTCTCTCTCGTAAGGTCAAACTGGCAGATATGGGAACGCTGCCACCCTGCAGCTCACACTGTGGTTGTGTGTGTGTGCTGTCCTTTTCTCATGGAGGAAATATGACATCACCCTAAACACTTTTTTTCCCAGTTGTGTGTCAGAGGGGATGATATCAGTGGCAAGAATACTTGGAGGGTGGAAGGCAAGATGTGATAGCTCATTTATGCAGGCTAGCAAGACTGATAAAGTGAGATGTCTATCTTCATTCTTTGGAAGTCCTTGATTAGAAGTGTTCTTCTTCAGTTGTTTATTTTATCATCTTCCTGTGGGAATCCATATTGTTATGGCTGCTTCCTGTGCCTCCCAATACGGTTTTGGAGTACCTGATATGATCTAAATTTATTGTTGAGAAATCACTTTCAGAATGTTTTTTTTTTTTGGCTGATGAACAATAAAAAACATTGACAGCCAATCAGAATCCACCCGACTTTAAAGAGCATTTAAAGCGGCGCACGACAAAACTGCAGCACACGCTTATAATAAACATTATCGTCTGATGGTGTGGACACTAATGTAGTTTTTGTTATAGTTAACTTTTATAGTTATCTTTCTTGGTGTGAATGGGCCTTAAAGGGTTAGTTCAACCAAAAATGAAAATTCTGTCATTTATTACTCACCCTCATGCCGTTCCACACCCGTAAGACCTCCAAATTAAGATATTTTAGTTGAAATCCGATGGCTCAGTGAGGCCTTCATAGGGAGCAATAGACACTTCCTCTCTCAAGATCCATAAAGGTACTAAAAACATATTTAAATCGGTTCATGTGAGTACAGTGGTTCAATATTAATATTATAAAGCGACGAAAATATTTTTGGTGCGCCAAAAAAAAAAACCCAAAATAACGACTTATTTAGTGATGGCCGATTTCAAAACACTGCTTCAGGAAGCATCGGAGCATAAATTAATCAGTGTGTCGAATCAGCTGTTCGGAGCGCCAAAGTCACGTAATTTCAGCCGTTGGCAGTTTGACACGTGATCTGAATCATGATTCGATACACTGATTCATTTGTGCTCCAAAGCTTCATGAAGCAGTGTTTTGAAATCGGACATCGCTAAATAAGTCGTTATTTTGTTTTTTTTGGTGCTCCAAAAATATTCTCGTCGCTTTATAATATTAATATTGAACCACTGTACTCACATGAACCGATTTAAATATGTTTTTAGTACCTTTATGGATCTTGAGAGAGGAAGTGTCATTGCTCCCTATGGAGGCCTCACGGAAGCTATCGGATTTCAACTAAAATATCTTAATTTGTGTTCTGAAGATTAACGAAGGTCTTACGGGTGTGGAACGGCATGAGGGTGAGTAATAAATGACAGAATTTTCATTTTTGGGTGAATTAACCCTTTAAGGCAATGGAAACTGATGCACATCTTTGCTAGCATGTTGTAGCTAGCATTCTTTTTGTTGTAGTTGTAGTGGACTCAAGCAAGTAATGTAAGTGACATTACTGAGTTATATAATAGGTTTTCATTCAGTCTGAGGTGAAGATTTTTTTTCCTTTAAATAATTTAACGGAGATTGCTAAGTCTCAGTTTTTAAACCATTAGCCTGCTTTAGCTGCATTCTTCCAGTTGTATTTGGACCAAGGCCCTGTTTGAACTAAGTAATGATAATTAACGAAGTTATTGATTGTCTGATCATTTTTACTCCCCCCTGACCTTTCTCTTGTCAAAGTAACCTCTTCTGTCTTGGTTGCCTCTAAAAACAGGCTACTTTTACACTTATCTGCCATCTGGCATGCAGACTTGGACTGCATCGTGGAGTCGTGTAACTACATTGTCAGCATTTGAAAGAAATTACACTCTGGAACATTCTATCTTAAGAGACTCTTGAGATAAGAGCAGGGGCCACATTCACAGAGCATCCTAACTATGCTCTAGCATGCTGACTTTGCTTTAGCTAGTCAAGATCACAAAAAAGCTAGTTTCTTATTAGCGGTGCTTGCTAGGCAGTATTAAACTTGGCTCACATTTTATAATGAATGGTTTGAATCTTTTTTGTAGTGATTTTAACTTTTGTCTTACTTAATGCTTCTGTATTTTTTAATTTATGAAGGCTGATTGGAAATACGAAACTGAGATTACATCCTTCAGTCCAGTTTGTTATGCTAACAAATTGCTATGATAACAAACTCAACTGATTTGTGTTTTTTCCATATCAAAAGGCTCAGTCTTCACTTAAGTTACATTTGGGGTTAGTTGATTAATTTAATAAGTTTTTAAGTTTTTAAAGATTGTTATTTTTAAGAGGCTTTATTTAAGAGAGGAGACTGTTATAATTAGCATTATCATATGCTGTCACTGCTTTGTTTTTTGCTTACACCACTGAATCATTCATATTAAGACCAGGAACATGCTTTAGGATTCATTTTTTGGATTCATTAAAAAAATTAACATGCACTTATGATGGTAATAAGTTGTTTGGTTGTTTTTAACTTATCCTGTGGTGTCTAGAGTGTTGTGGCTCCCTCTTGTGTTAGGATGCAATATAACTCCTTCCAGATGTGCATTGAGCTGTCTAGTAGTCTACATATGTGTTAGAGAAAGAAGCAAGGGCAAAACACACAGACTGTGGTCTCAATATGCCACCAGCAGCATGAGGGCTGCCTATTCTCTCTTTCTTTCTTCGGCTCTTTTCATCTGTGCTTGTGCGGCAGGCCAGATGCATTGTGGGAACCCTCTTAAAGAAGTTCCTTTTTCACTAAACATCTAAACTATTAAACCACACAAGCCACCCCTGGGAAACAGATCCTTAGTGTGCACACTCGCAAACACGCACACAAACACAAACCCAATGTGTAGTGTGTTGGAAAAAGGCTGCCTCTCAAGTGCTGGAATGTGAAGTGTAAGAATGGCGTGATGTTGAAGAAAAGCAAAGGGCTGGTGTTGGTGGAGTGGGAGGGTTGAAGACACCGCTGAGGCTGGTCTGAATCCACACACACTCCTTTGTATTGTTCTCGCTCGATTTCTGTGCTTCTGCTCACCCTTTTCATGTCTTCCTCCTTCTGTTTGTTCTCTCATTCCCAGCGTTAGTTCATCCAAAAAGTCATTTACTCACCCTCATGTTGATTCAAACCCATATGACTTTCTTCCGTGGAACACAAAAGGAGAAATTTTGGTCACTCTTTTCAATGCATTTACAAAACTAAACAAAAGATTCCTAAATGTCTTATAAAAATGGTCCATATAATGTGTGCACTATATTCTTCGGAAATAACGAGACGGTTTTGTGTAACAAACTATGGAAGCTTGTTTCTGCCACTAAAAACTTTTTATCTCATAATTGCGAGTTTACATGATATAGGCCTAACTCGCAATTGCGAGTTGTAATGTCAGAATTGCGAGATATAAATCACAATTGTGAGAAATAAAGTCAGAATTGCGACAATTGTGCGTTATAAACTCAATTTCGAGATATAAACTCGCAATTCTGACATTATAATGCAATTGCAGCTTTATATCATGCATTTCTGACTTTATAACTCAAAATTCTGATTATATAACTCGCAATTGTGAGTTTATATCTCTCAATCTGACTTTATAACTCAATTGTGAATTTATAACTTGCAATTGCAGCTTTATAACATGCAGTTCTGACTTTATAACTCAATTCTGATTTTATAACTTGCAATTCTGACTTTTTAACTCAGTTGTGAATTAAAGTCAGAATTGTGTAAAGTCACAATTGCGTGTTATAAACTTGCAGTTTTGGCTTTTTTATCTCAGAATTGCGATTTTATATCTTGCAATTCTGACTTTATAACACGTAAATGTGACGTTATATCTTGCAATTTTGACTTTATAACTCACAATAGACCCTTTTCACATTTCCGGGTTTCTCAGAAGCAGAAGTCGTCATAGTTGGGTAAAATTCTACAGCGGTGAATGAGAGAATACATGAAATATATTTTTTGTGTTTCCATTTGCTCAAATAGCAAAAGAAAAATTGTGTGTTCACAACTTTCAAAAAGAGGAAAAAAATAGAGAGCGACTGATAACGGCAGTCAGACAAGAGAAAGATGTCATTTTTACTGTCACTCCCATAGCTGCTGTATTAGAAACAACCTCACAGCAGCGTTAACTAGATTTCTGTAATTTGATTCAAAGGTAATATAATACTAAGTATAGTGTTATAAATGTACATACGTTTTTAAAAAATGAAAATATAAAAAACTTTGCAGGATTTACAATATTGATGACTGTTAAAGGTGCTAAAGAGGATCTTTTAGTCGATTGAGAAACCAAAGTCTGTTATTGAGTTTTTTAAATGAGCGCATGCGTAAGAACAACCCCCCTCCTTCACAGCTCATTTCGAGGGAACACCTCCCAAACTCGTGCATGAGTATTGGAACACAAGTGTTTACCACCGGCATTCGCTGTGTCGTGTTAGTGGATTCATTATGTCAGACTCACTGCAGGAAACTCATAATCTGCAGTTGTTACTCCTGTCTCCTGACAAAAACATCGCATGCGGCGCCTGTGGAGTGTGGAAAGTTACTGGAGAGTGCAGCCGCGCACGTCTCGCACAAGGAACGTCATGGCAGTGATTGACAAGCCAGAGGGCCAATCGTTTACGCGATGATCGCGTAAACGATTGGCTGATGTTTTTAAGGCCCTACCTCGTGCACAGATGATGTATATTAATATTATTCCTTTCAGTGCACCTAATAAATAGTCTTTTATCAGTTAGAAGTTAAAGACAGTTTCAAGTAATATTGCAAAAATGTATAAAATAAAACAATGATTCATTTATGAATTGTATATCGCTCCTGCTTTCATGAACATCAGTATTATCAGCCAAATGTCAGTCTAGTACTCATAAAGCTTTCAGATGACACTCAACTCATATGGGCCGCTTTTTGTCTTTATTATATTGAAAAGTGCATCAAGTATATTCTTGTATTTCACACAATAGACACGAGGGTGAGTCAATAATGATAGAATTTCTTATCTTTTTGGTCAAACTATTCCTTTAAATCATAGTTCATGTTGGATGAGTGGTCTTGAGTGAAACGCAGAGATAATGCTCTGGGATCCCCACAAAGAGCCCTTGTTTCTATTATCCCCTCCTCCACTGGATAATCACATGCACACATGCAAACACACAAAACACAGTAAAGACCAAACTGACCGTGTCAGGACAACCTACACGGTTATCTGAATATCTGTTTCTCCTAAGTACATGTTAGGAACGTCATGCTAAACATGGAATAATATATGAGACTTTAATTGAAGGTGCTTTTTTTTATCCTCAAGGTGTGTCTGTGTGTTTTTATATAAAATTATATAGACACACAGTGTCACCCTCGTACTTTATGTTGGATGGAAACTCCCAAGGAAAAGTGGAAAAACATTACAATTTGGCATGCATGCACTGGGACAATAACTTGTCATAATGCTATACCACCCGTTATGAAGCCAACAGTCTTTAGCAATGCAATATTTGAATTTCACTTTATTATTACAAATTGATTTTATATTGTGCAATGATTTATTAGAAACCGTGGCCGTTTTATTTTACTATTATTTATTTTCCAATGTAGTATTTATTTATATTTTGACTTTTTTTTTTCTTTTTAATTGAGTAATTTTTTTTTTCTTTTTTTTTTTCATTAGTTTATTTTTGTTTTTATATATATTTATATTTATTTATTTCACTTTAAGATTTTGTAATGTTGCTACTATTTCAGATACTTGCCGAGGCAACATTTCTAATTTTCGTTTAACTTTTTAGTTTGTTTTTCATCTAATATTTATTTTTTAATTTTATTTTATTTTATCTCGATTTCAATTAACAGAAACAAATTTTAATAGTTTTAGTTAACCATTGCAGCTCTGAACCTTTGTATTTGCATGTGAACTCTTATAGTATTTGCACTGAATGAACCCAGGCTATTTACTTCTGATTCTTTTCCAGAAGTCCAATCCGAGTTTCTCGCACCACCTCAATTGCATTAAATCCCAGTGAATCCCATCAGACCGCAGTTCTCGCCATTTGAAACGGTTGCCATGGCTCCAGCTGTTAGTCGGTTGATGGTTCTATACAGATGCAGTGATTGAGGAGGGTCCCTCGCGTCCAATGCAAAGCTAAATGCGATTTATCACACTTTATACTTCTCGCTTGAATTACGAACAGCATAGATCAAGATTATATTATCATCTGTGTTTACTTGGATGAAAAGCCTTATCTTGCTGGGTGGAGCCTGGGAATCTTGCCCCACTGTTCTCCAAACAGTTTGAAGGATGAAACCCCTCTGAAAATGTTCCTCTGATCAGTGAATGTGTTTGACGACCTCGTCCTTTTTGGTCACAATTAAGCGATCAGAGTTCAACCACACCATAATGCACATTGGCAAAGACTTTAGGCTTTCTGCTCCGAAAATTGAGTAGGATGGAAACGGTGAGATGAGAGGCATTGAAAGAGCGAAGGGGGAATGGAAAAGAGCAGCTGCGATTGGGTGAGTCTGTTAAAAAAAACAAAAACAAAAAAAGTAGGAGCAGAAGGAAAGCCAATGACAGAAAAAGAGAGGGAGTGTGCAGAAGGAAAAGGAGAGAGGGAGGGGAGAAAGAAGTGTGTGAAGAATGGAGGGAGGGAGAGTGAGAACGGGGCTGGTTCATGGTGCAGATGTGCAGAGAGTTGCTCATTTTTCCCAAAGCTTGACTGGGAACTCAAGTCTCGGGCTTCATGTTGGACTATAACGGCAGTTTCTTCACCACCTTGACGCTTCACCCCTGGAAAAGATGTACGAGCGACACCGGCGAAGATACAGCCTGTGCGCAAAGAGCGAGAGGTCCGTGGATGTGGTTTTGATTAAGGTATGAAGCAGAAAGTAGTAGTTGTGTTCGAGTTCCTTTCGAAAGTCTGTTAAAACTTGTTGTTTGCCGGTGTTGTCTGTAAATTTTGCAGATTGTCTTGTTGACAGTTGCGTGTGCCGTCACATTGCATTGATTAGGCTTGGCCGGGAGCGTTGTTGAGATGCCAGAGTTCTCTCTCGCGTTGAATCGAAGGGGTGTGTGAGAGCTGTGGAGATTTGCTGCTTAGCTTGGGTGGAGTTCAGTTTTGGATGTGGAACGACGAGGCCTGCTTTCCAGTTTCTGGCCACTGTTCTTCGTTAGCTCTAGGGTTTGATGTTTTATTCTAGACATGCTGGAATTTGAATTTCGTAACAGTTTCGCAATGAGTTTTTTTCCCCCTTACGTTTGTTGTCAAACAAACGTTGAAACCTGAGATTTCTCAGTCCATATTTCATATTTAGATTTGTTCTTTAGTTTTAAAGCTATGTGTAAGTTTCATAGCTACACTTTGGGAGAAAGGTTTCTCCAAAATTTGACACAACCTCCTTTTTGGGGACATAAAATTATTTCTAAGTAAGGAAAAAAGCGATTTACAAATAAGGTAATTGTCAAACTAACATTGAAACCTGAGACTTCTCAGTCCGTATTTCATATTTACAAAGGATTTAGATTTGTTCTTTAGTTTCAAAGCAATGTTCATAGCTACATTTTAAGGATAAAAGTGTCCTCAGAAGTTATCAAATTTTGGGGACATGATTTGGGGACAGCTCTGGACATCCAGACATCCTGCCCTTGTGTAATGACTTGAACATGAGCTGGCATATGCAAATATTGGGGTAATACATATTAACGATCCCGACTGTTACGTAACAGTCGGTGTTATACTTACGCGATTAGACATGCTGCATGACGAACACTTTGTAAAGATCCATTTTAAGGGTTATACTAGCTGTATAAACTTTGTTTATGCTCGTTAAGGCAAGCACAAGCTCCGGGGGAGGGGGAACACGAGATTTAAAGGGGCCGCGCAGCCTGAATCGGCGCATATTTAATGATGCCCCAAAATAGGCAATTAAAAAATGAATTTAAAAAAAATCTATGGGGTATTTTGAGCTGAAACTTCACAGACACATTCAGGGGACACTTTAGACTTATATTACATCTTTTAAAAAGACGTTCTACGGCACCTTTAAGATATTTTTGATAAAATCCAAGAGGTACATGACTTGTCCATAGACCGCAATATAATCAACACTTTCAAGGTCCAGAAAGGTACTAAAGACATTGTTAAAACTGTCGACGTGACTGCAGTGGTTCAACCTTAATTTTATTAAGTGATGAGAATACTTTTTGTGCGCAAAAACAAAACAAAAATAACGACTTTATTCAACATTCTCTTCTTCTGTTTCATTCTCATACATTGTTTACGTTCAGCGCCTCCAGATTCTACATCAGAACGCCGACTCGTTATTGGCCGACTCCTGCGTCAGCATCACACGCATGCGTCGTGCTGCTCACGTGATCAGCTTCGGCCAATACTGAGCCGGCATTCAGACATAACTCTGAAGCCTTCACTTGGCTTACTGCATCACCTGCATAAGGATAATGACAGGAAAGAGAAGAGATTGTTGAATAAAGTCGTTATTTTTGTTTTGTTTTTGCGCACAAAAAAGTATTCTCATCACTTTATAAAATTAAGGTTGAACCACTGCAGTCATGTTGATGGTTTTGTCTTTAGTACCTTTCTAGTCCTTGAAAGTGGTGATTATATTGCTGTCTACAGATGAATCATATACCTCTCGGATTTCATCAAAAATATCTTAATTTGTGTTCCGAAGATGAATGAAGGTCTTGCGGGTTTGGAACGACATGAGGGCGAGTCATTAATGACAGAATTTTTGTTTTTGGGTGAACTAACCCTTTAAAGCTTTATCTAAAAATGCAAAAGCTTTATAAAAACAATAGTAGTCTACTGCCTGTCCTATTTTAGATATTGTTTGTGTGGGAACAGTAGGGACGCTGACTGGAATGCTGTCAGTATGTTGGAGGTTGTATATTTAGTGGCTAGTCTGGTACTGTATCAGTGAAGGTCACAGCCAGACATGTAAAGGGCCTTTCCACAGTCTGACCCCTTGATTATTGGCTCTTGATAAGTGGATTGGTGCAGACTTGCTTCACTGCCTGTTTATCTCCATTCACTTCTTCTGCTTCCTTCTGCTTTCCATCATCTGACATGAGCTGGCAGCAGGTCTGAGAGTCATTATGTGGGAAGGCAAGTTAATTTAAAAAAATCTAATTATAGTAGGTATAAAATATTTAAAATTATAAGTGGAGAACTGCCATGCATAATTATTCCCTTCATAGAAATTGCATGTATTGTCTACTATTCTGGTATGCTCTTTCATATGCTCTTTTTCTCTTATTTTTTTTAATCGTTTACTCACATTCATGATGCTGCACACTTGTCTACTTGGCTTCTGTTACTAAATGTGATTTCTGTTCATTTTTACAAAATGAGGAATGAGAGAGACATAATTTGTCTGTGATAATTGACAACATGCCACAGATGCTGTCCATAGTTGTATTGGACTGATGTACTTACTGAGTTTACAGCAAATAAGATAAATAGAACTTGCTGAAATGAAATTAACACATTATACACAATATTTATTCCATTATATTTGAAAAAAAAAAAAGTTTATTCAGTGACAACTGGTAAATATAATATTCTAACCATAGACATTTAGTTAAAAGTGACACTGAATATTTTTGTATAGCCTATATTTAAAATTTATACTATTACTTTTATTACTTATGTAGCATTTTAGTAGTGTGAACTATCAACTATTTAATCACAATAAAATAAAATAAAAATATTTATTTATTTATTTCATTTTAGGGCTGCAACGATTAATCACGATTAATCGTTTGCAAAATAAAAGTCTGTTTACGTAATATGTGTGTGTTCTGTGTATAATAATGTATATATAAATACACACACATACAGGTATAAAGTTTAGAAATATATGCATGTATTATAAATATATACATTTATATATATTTTATATTACATATAAACATAAATATTTTATATATAAATATAACATTTTTCTTAAATATATACATGAATGTGTGTGTATTTATATATACATAATTATTATACACAGAACACACACATATATATTACGTAAACACAGACTTTTATTTTGCAAACGATTAATCGCGATTAATCGTTGCAGCCCTATTTCATTTTATGGTGATTAAATGGTCAATATTTCACTTTTAAAGTGTGTGTAAATACTCCAGACTGCTTGTAATTTTTATGGTCAGGCTTGATGGTCTCAGCATTTAAAGTTGTTTTTTTTTTTTCACCTTAAATCAGCATTATATACTGTTATTTTTGCGAGGTGATATATTAATATACAGTCCACACTAAGCATCTGTGGTAGGAAGTGAAGAGGGGCTGTTAAACCATTCTGTAGGTGAAACACAGGGCCGCAGGTGCCGTTTCAGCACTAAGTGAGGATTGAGAAAGACAGGTTGTCCACGGCCGTCTCAAAGAGCACCCGAGAGAGCACTTTCCAATTGATGCAAACCTTTTGTTGTAGCATATTCCTTTCAACCCAGACCTCCTTGATATTGATCGAGAAGCCAAATGGCTACTTAACACCTCTTTAAGTAATTTCACAGATGTTTCACCCAGAACCACCTGCGAATGTGTGCAAGAAACAAATAGGAGAACCATGCAAAATCAAAGTAGGTAGCCGTTTGAAGGATCCAGAAGGATTAGCGTCCACTGGTGCCCACTTCCTTGTCATAGCCTTTCCTGTCTCCACAGCTCGTCATATCTATGGAATGTGTCCAGAATGTCCAACTCAGACCACAGTCTGTGGACAGTCTCTCTCTGCACTTAGTGGATTACAGCTCTGTTTCATAAGCCATTCGGAAGTTCTGTCATCTCTAAATATAGCCCATCTCAACAGTCCCCTTTTCCATGATTAGAACTTGGATGTGTTTGTATTTTAGCTGCATCTATTAGAGCCAAAGCACTTTGACACAAATTCAATTTAATCTCATACACTACCATTCAAAAGTTTGGGGTCGGCAAGATTAATAAATGCAGGTAAGAAAAAATAGAGTAAAAACAGTAATATTGTTTAAAAAAAAAAAAGTTTTACAATTTAAAATTCTATTTAAAAATGTAATTTTCAGCATCATTACTCTAGTGTCACATGATCCTTCAGAATTCATTCTAATATGCTGATTTGCTGCTCAAGAAACATTAATTTTATTATCAGTTTTGAATATTTTGGATTTTTTTTTTCAGAACAGCATTTATTGGAAATAGAAATCTTTTGTAACATTATAAATGTCTCATTTTGTAAGTTACAAATTATATTTGATACTTAAAAATATTTGTAGATGTGATATTTGTAACATACAAAATGATCTATATCAACTTAAAAAAAAAATAGTTTTTGTATTTTTTCATATAATTGAAATTTTAAATCATTGTAAATAACCAATTAAATATGGATAGCCTCATGTGCGTTTTAATATATAGTTCATATGAAAATATATGTTTGTTTGTTTTTTTAAATTGCACTTTTACTAATTTTTTCGTAAGACTTTTCTTCATTCCCCCCCCCCCCCCCCCCCCCCCGAATATGGCCCCAAATCGTTATTCCATAACGATTGCATATACTCACCCTCAAGTCATCCTAGGTGTATATATCTTCTTTCAGACAAACACAATCTGCGATTTATTTAAAAGTATCCTTGGTCCTCCAAGGTTTATAATGGTTGTGAATGGTAATCCAAATTCTGAAGACAAAAAAAAAAAAATGCATCCATCCATAAAAAAAAAAAAATGAATCCATATGACTCCAGGGGGTTAATAAAGGCCTTCTGAAATGAATCAATGTGTTTGTGTAAGACAAGTATCCTTATTTAAAACTTTATAAAGTAAAATAATGAGCTTCTGGTGCGACAGCCATATGCATTCGACGTACGTCCAACAAGCGTTAACTTCCACGACGTAGTAAACAATGCCATGATGTTCTACACTATAACGCTTCAGAAGGCCTTTATTAATCCCCTGGAGTCGTATGGATTCATTTTTTTTTTTATGGATGGATGCATTTTTTTTTTCTTCAGAATTTGGATTACCATTCACAACCATTATAAACCTTGGAGAACTAAGGATAGCTTGAGGGTGAGTAAATAGTGGCAGAATTTTCATTTTTGGGTGAACTATCCTTTTAACGCTAAGTGAAACTTGTGTTTTTTCACCTGGCAAATGATAAAACATCTGGAAAAATGTTTACATATATGTCAAAAATCAGCTTGGCATAAACCTGCCAGTGCAAGAAATGTGTGTTAAAGTTGACTTAGGTCAGTAAGTAACCACCCAAAACACCATAGCAACTGCATGGCAATTGACTAAAAACTACTGATCCCTTGGCAGTCACCCAGTATGTCATTAGCCACTTTTCCACCATTGGGCAGAATGGTTCTATGAAAGGAATTTAAGGAACGGTTCCAGTTATATCTCCACTTGAGCTTGGTTCAGCACTGCACGACTGCAAACCGTTCTCAGCACGCAATTCTAGGAGAAGGAGATTGTTTGGAAAAGGCAATTCTAGGGTAGTTTCCTGTTCCTGTGACATGGGTTCCTATAGGAAGTCAATACCGTCAAAGAGTAAAGGGTCATGTGTCAGGATAGGTCATGCGAAGGGCATCAGGATCATGTTTTAGTAAGTGCACCTTTCTGTTGTACTGTTTTTTTTGTTTGTTTTTTTGTTTTTTTCCCCCCCACTCTCTCACACTTTTGAAGTGTTGAATTTCCCAGCCAATGAAGTGTTGTGCTGTTTTGTGGATTGAACCCCATTAAAGCCCCATTTACTTGCCAACAGTGGCGTAAAGGCAACTAAAGCCACATGCCTGGGGAAATGCATGGTGGCTTTTTACAGCCTAAATCATGCGCTTGTGCTCTTTTGTCATAATTCCTTTCCTGATCAAACACACACATGGTTTCAAACATTGTGTTCATTAATTCTGCATGTTTTTTTCTTATTCTCGTACTTAATTTCCAGTTGGGCATGTAGAAGCTTGACATCACATTTGCCGAAGCAAGCATCATAAAGCCACTTTGAGCTACTTGATGACCACTTCATGTATGCATTGTTCTGCAATAAATCATCCCCTGCAATGAGCTCTTTGTCCAAGCGCCTGTTCAAAGCCCCATTGTGTCCGGCTGCATCCCGAGATTCTCAGTGCATGTAAACACACTCTGAAGGATTGTAGTTGTTATACAGGGTGTCTTAAAGTGAGACATTCTTGCTGTTTTTTTAATGCCAGTATAATTTGAGTCATACTGTGACAGGACTAATATTGATTTAGAGCGTTATTAATGAGTAGGTGAGTGAGTTGTAGTTATTTGACACAAACTTTTATGCAAAGTACACTTTTTACAGGCAGAATCTCAGTGCAGAGACATGAGGTGCCTTGCTTAAGGGTACAATTGCGATAACACACAAATCAACACGTCTATCTTTTTTTTTCAGTAGGCCACACCAAACATAAATATATCTGCTAGAATATGTTTCATCATGTTAGCCATGAATGTGGGTTGTCAGCAAAGTCCCTTTCAAGGAAATTCTATTCACTCGTCAGCCATATTTGCAATGCCTCCAGGCAGCTATTTCGGGCATCCAAGACAAAGTCCTATGTATTTGAATGGGAGAATCCTAAAATCTCAAAAACTTCTTGGCGAACACACAAGTAAATAACATTTATGGGACAGTTCATGTCAGATTTCATTGCTGATTTGAAATATGTTATTTCTTATGCTCAAATAGCGCTAAAAAGGCTTATTTTTCAGGCTAGACGAGCAAATGTGCATGTGCGTTCCTAAGCGCGAGCTTCTAACTGCAACTGCAGTGACACAATGACTTTACCAATCAGCGATTGGCTCTTTTATTTAGAAGGCGGGACGTATTCCGCGATATTGCGCATTGCAATTAAATATAATGTGTTTAGCAGATATTTATATTTGGTGTGGCTTAATAATATGATTTACATTGTACGGAACAACCTTGTTAGTGAATAATGCACACTTTTTCCAATTATTTTTGAGTAAATATTACATCCATTTTACTAAAATGTGTTATTATTTTAAAGATTGTTTAAAATAAGTTTAAAATAAGTCTAAATTTATAGTTCAGCCAGAATGACCCAATTTTCATTTTTGGGTAAACTATCCCTTTACATTTTGTTTTTCCCTGATTAAAAGGAAAAAATTAATAGTATTAATAGTAAAATTGTCTATTGAGAAGATAAATCCAGTCATATCAGTAGCCTTATGGTGGCTGACATGTCGATAGTCACTTTTTTCAATGTCATTATGTTATTAGACACTTTTGCTCAATAAATTAATAATGGTTGACTTATATAGATGTATTGGAGTTATATCGGCCACCTTACCTTTGCGATATTGGCATTGGCCATTAAAAACAAACCCAAACAAACCCGATCAGATATATTAAAGCTGCCCTAGAATCAAAAATTGAATTTATCTTGGCATAGTTGAATAACAAGAGTTCAGTACATGGAAAAGACATACATTGAGTTTCAAACTCCATTGCTTCCTCCTTCTTATATAAATCTCATTTGTTTAAAAGACCTCCGAAAAACAGGCAAATCTCAACATAACACCGACTGTTATGTAACAGTTGGGATCATTAATATGTACGCCCCCAATATTTGCATATGCCAGCTCATGTTCAAGGCATTAGACAAGGGCAGCCAGTATTAACGTCTGGATGTGCACAGCTGAATCATCAGACTAGGTAAGCAAGCAAGAACTATAGCGAAAAATGGCAGATGGAGCAATAATAACTGACATGATCCATGATAACATGATATTTTTAGTGATATTTGTAAATTGTCTTTATAAATGTTTCGTTAGCATGTTGCTAATGTACTGTTAAATGTGGTTAAAGTTACCATCGTTTCTTACTGTATTCACGGAGACAAGAGCCGTCACTATTTTCATTATTAAACACTTGCAGTCTGTATAATGCACAAACACAACTTCATTCTTTATAAATCTCTCCAACAGTGTGTAATGTTAGCTTTAGCTACGAAGCACAGCCTCAAACTCATTCAGAATCAAATGTAAACATCCAAATAAATACAATACTCACATGATCCGACGCATACATGCAGTATGCATGACGAACATCTTGTAAAGATCCATTTGAGGGTTATATTAGCTGTGTGAACTTTGTAAATGCACTGTATTATAGTCGAGAGCTCGGGGGGGCAGGGAGCGCGCGATTTAAAGGGGCCACGTGCTAAATCGGTGCATAGTTAATAATGCCCCAAAATAGGCAGTTAAAAAAATTCATTTTAAAAAATCTATGGGGTATTTTGAGCTGAAACTTCACAGACACATTCAGGGGACAGCTTAGACTTATATTACATCTTGTAAAAACTGGTTCTAGGGCACCTTTAACAAGGCTGGCCCAACAAATTTTTATTTATGCTTTGTTTATGCCAGGGTATCCTTAAAACGTGTATCCTGAACAATAATCTAACCAGTCATGATCAAAGAACAGGACTCTGGCTGACCGTTTCTGCTTGTGGCATGTGTTTACATGTAAGTGTTCTCAGTGGAGCATTTGGTCAGTGTGAGGCATTACATCTTTCCATTACTGCACACTGGTTCTAAATGCCACATTTGTGGACTGATTTTCACGACTCATTCAGTAATTGGTTGAAACGGTGTCTGGTTGGAAGTGTTTCTGTGCGTTTCTGCTACATCCATTACCATTATTACCAAGCCGTGAAACTGACATAAAATATCCGAGCAGTATCCCAGCTAACCTTCTGGTTCTCTGCAAATTTGTCCGCATAAACACATTTTTGAGCGTTTGGTAATATACATCCAGATACACACATCCATAAGCGTGCACACTCGAAAACTAGTGTTTAATTGGCTGAAACTGAGTGCTCTGTACTTCAGACTTTTCATTTGCTTTCCCACTCAAAGACAAGTTTATCATTCATAATAAAGATTGAAGGATTGGGGACAGTGTGCGTCTGTGTGTTTGTATGCTTTTGTTTGTCAGATTGAGGTTGATGTCTGTTCTGGGATCAGTAAACATAACATGCTTGCATGTCTAAATTCCAGATGGTGTAAGACTCTCATTGCTGTCTGGATCTTGTCAGAACCTACTGTGGTCACACTGTAAAAAATGACCGTGATTTTAACAGTAAAAGACTGTAAAAATGCTGCGGTGAAAAACTGTTGATTGGTTTACAGAAAGTTTCCGTACTATATACGGTGAATAACTGTAATAGATCTAACGGTACATTTAATGTAATTTTACGGTAAAATACCGTTAAATTCACAGTTTTTGGACGTGAAAAATAACAATTCATTGTAAAATTTACAGTGAAAAACCGTATATTGACATTCCCACAATTCCCTGCGTGACACTTCACATTTGATATATTTTCGTTGAAATAACTCTGTTTCTTCTCAGTTTTTCTCATTTTTTTCTAATCAGGTATGTACATTAGGGTTTTATGTTACATCTAATGTTGTTAAATTAATGTTTATTGCATTTTTAAAATTTCATGCATGTTACCATGATGGTGTTTAGTGTGTGTGTGAATGACACTGTGTGCATCTTCTATATGTTAGTGTTGTCCTTCTCAGCTTGTGGAAACTTGAACTTTGATTCATCATGTGACTCTCATCACCACTGTGTTTGGTGACTGTCAGTGTATTATAAAGGTACAAAACAGATATTAGTACTTCATTAGGTTGGTAAATTAACATTATATCAGTTAATGAAATACGTTATTTTACCGTAAATTTAACAGATTTAAAATGTAAAATTCACATGTAACTCCGTAAGTATGTTTACGGTTAGATGTCATTTTTACAGTATTGTTCTGGTAACCACAGCTGCCGGTATTTTTCCGTAGAAACAACGGGATTTTTTTTACAGTGCAGGAATAACATGTTTTCATGAACAGCAGTGAACATTACAGCCCTGAATCTCTTTTCTTGATTCCATGATGGCGTGTCTTCATTAAAACTGTTAGAAGTGTGGCACGACACGTTGTGTGGTGATAGAAAACCAGAGTTTGAATCCAGCTTGTCATTTACTGATACCATCCCCTCATCTTTTCTTATCTTTTTAAATAAAAGTAACAAAAAGTTAAAAACAAAATACAATTATAGGCAATCGTTATTAATCGTGACAATTACAACTTATTGATTGATTGATTTTTAGTTTGATTTTTTTTTTCCTTCTTGTTTTTGTTTTTTGTTTGTTTGTTTGTTTGTTTGTTTTATTTAGTTGTCTGTTTAGTTTTTTTTGGCCAGGGGGCTTTTTGTTTTGTTTTAGTTTGTTTGATTTGTTTGTTTGTTTGTTTTATTTAGTTGTCGGTTTAGTTTTTTGGCCGGGGGGGCTTTTTGTTTTGTTTTGTTTGATTTGTTTGTTTGTTTTTTCATTTAGTTGTCTGTTCAGTTATTGTTTGATTCTATTTAATTTTTTGTTTTGTTTGGGCTGTTGTATTTTGTTATAGTTTTGTATTTTGTTTTAAGGGGCTAAAAAGGCTAAAAATTAATAGGGGAAATGGAGGAAATGGAATTGGGCATGTTGCAGGCTGGATTCAAACCTGCAACTCCTACATAAATGCCACAGTTCAATAGGACTGGGAGAATAAATCGATGCATCATGAATTGAGAAATGATTCTGGAACGATTCTGAAATTTCCTGAATACATCGCGATTCTCTGCTTAGTTTTTAACAGCAGATGCCGCTGTGTGCTTTAGAAACAGCCGTTCTTGCTTCCAATTCCTTACACACACCACTTGAACCTTCTGCAAAATAATCATTCATAAAGTTCAAAAAAGTTGAAGCGAATTACAAGGGTGTTTGCAGGCTGTTTACATTAATCTCGCATCAAAAAAAGCATTCTGAGGTGCAAAATACATTCTCAGACTCAGCCGAATGCACGAGCGCTCTTCTTCATGAGCATTTGAGTGTGCGGTTAAAAACTAGCCTAGTGTCATCTGTTGTTAAAAACTAAGCCCAGGATCGATTCGAGAGAGAATCGCGATGCATTCGGAAAATCTCAGAATCAATCCACGAATCAAGATCAATTTATTGTTGCAGCCCTACAGTTCAACACAGTTTGGGAAAACATGACCACACATAACGAAACTGATTCAACCAGCTATTCTTCCCAATTTATTGCTTTTTTTCCCCCAGTATTTCTTTGTTTCTCTCCTTACATCTCGCTCTCTGTGTGAGTTAAAAGCCTGCAGCTGTTGACGGCTCTATTGAAAAGCCTACGCCCCTCTTGCTTGCCACACTAGACCAGTGTTCATCCACGAATGACCAAACAAAGGAGGTCTATGACCAGCAGCCTCACACACACGTGCGTGCACACAGCGGGTACACACTAATCGTGGGAGTTGAGCGTGTGTCACATGCTCACGATGGGCGGCGGGTGGGTGTAATCAGTCATGAATGGAGCCGATGATGGCCATGCAGATGAGCTGCACAGGAAGGTTTCTAAGCTTCTGTTTCCGCCACAGGGATGTTCTTCTTTTTCATAATCTTTTGATCTTTCTTTGCTATTTTACAGCTGGCACTGTAGATCTTCTTTGGTATTACACAAACTAAAAACTACCATGGTGTTACAGTGTTGCTGTTGGTTTTTTGTTTGTTTGTTTTTTTGTCTATAATATTTACTTACTGTATGTATAAATAAAAAATGTTTTGGCCTATTACACCATATTTACCACAAATTATTATTATTCATCCTTATTACCTAATGTATCAGTGTATATAATATTGATGCATCAGGTGGTAGTAATACCACTGTAATAACATAGTAATACCATAGTAGTAATACTACTAATAAATAATATACTTTGTGGTGAATATGGTGTACAAATGGGCATTAAGTTTGATAAATGTAAAGAGTGGTGCAGGGATGACACATTTTTGTAGGCTAAAATCAGTTAGCATTTTAGCACTTCCAGTTCCATCGTCCTGAAGTCAATGGGTTTTTGGTTAAAGGTGCCCTCCAATGAAAACCTGAATTTATCTTGGCATAGTTAAATAACAAGAGTTCAGTACATGGAAATGACATACAGTGAGTCTCAAACTCCATTGTTTCCTCCTCCTTATATAAATCTAATTTGTTTAAAAGACCTCCGAAAAACAGGCGAATATTAACATAACACCGACTGTTACGTAACAGTCGGGATCATTAATATGTACGCCCCCAATATTGTTTATGCACTGTTTAAGGCAAGCACGAGTTCCGGGGGCGGAAAGCGCGAGCAATTAAAGGGGGCGCAGCATGAATCGGTGCATTTCTAATTATGCCCCAAAATAGGCAGTTAAAAAAATTAATTAAAAAAAATCTATGGGGTATTTTGAGCTGAAACTTCACAGACACATTCAGGGGACACCTTAGACTTATATTACATCTTGTAAAAAACGTTCGATGGCACCTTTAAATGGCTGTAATAAGGTCCATCTTTCACCTGTTGCATCAGTACTGTACGTCCTGCTGGATTCTAGCATGGTCTTTTGCAGACTGAAAGAACTTGAGAATATATGCATTTGAGAAAATCAGTATCTTTAGAAAATCAACTCTCTTTTTATTATTTTTTTTAAAATTCTTTGTTGTTTGTACTGTCATTTTTCTGAACCGACAAAATGTCAAATCCACCATCCATCTCCAATTAAGTGTTTTATTTGAATGCGTGATAGAAATAACAATGGTGGAAATTACATTTTTAGATCTTGTGCAATAAAATGGTGGACTCCTTGATTTGCTAATACTAATTGTATAGATAAATTGCCATTTATGCTAAACACACACAACATATTTTAGTTTTTTGCATTATTTTAATATAATTACAGCTTAATTGGCAGTGATTCTGAATAAAAAATATTCAGTTGACAACAGGTGATCTTTACCTTGGTTTTTCTCACTTCACTTGTATCATATTTCATCTCAAACATACTAAAATTTGAGCATTTTAGCACTTCCAGTTCCATCGTCCCAAAGTCAATAGGTTTTTGGTTAAATGGCTGAAATAAGGTCTGTGGTGAACACAAGATCATGATATTTTCACGTTTTATTCTACAACATAAAATACATCAGTATTACCCCAACCATGATTTTTTTTAAACTGTTACCTGTCTTGTAAAAGGCGGTTGTTAACAAGTGGCTTAATGAGACTACAGAGGCTGTCTGGGACATTAAACGTCATCAGCCAAACAGGTAAACTCAGTCCACTTTTACAGCCTTGTTATGCTTATAATCATGCTCTTACAAACTATTCTAACTCAAACTTTTAGGGAAAATGTTTTTTAGATAAAAACTGAAAGAGTTGAAGTCGTGGGACTGTGGTTTAGTTATAGCGTACCTTTAGGCTTCAAAATTCATAAGTTGTTCATTTGGAAATTTTTAGGACAAAACGTATAAGTATCAAACTTTTGTTGATCACAGAGCTTATTTTTTGCAATAAACCAAAAGCCTATGGAAAAATCCTATTGGGTTTTTGTCGCGGGAACCAGTGAGATGCTAACTTCCAGATTGGCCTACAAATTTACATCATCCCTGCACCACTCTCGTACGGTGACCACTTTGTCCTCACAGTAGCCTCAAGCTAACCCTTTACAGCCCGTTCACAGCTGCTCTGTGTTGAACATTAGTGGGCCGTGATGTTTATACATGGGTCACATTCCTCTAGGTCTGTTCTGAATGCCCCACACATGCCCCCAGAAACCCTTCCTGCCCCAAATCGCAGCCTTGGGGATTTACAACCACGTGTAACTCTCTCAGGAGGTAGACGCTCTTACCGCTGTTAATATATCTGTTCACGAGCTGAAGAAAAGCACATTTCTTCATCAAGACAGTGAATTCTGTGGTCGAAGGAAAATGCTTTACCCGTCCAAGTCGAAACCGTTGACATACTTGTCCTGGTTTTAGGTTGCAGAGGAAACCATCTTTCACCTGATGCATCAGTACTGTACGTCCTGCTGGATTCTAGCATGGTCTTTTGCAGACTGAAAGAACTTGAGAATATACGCATTTGAGAAAATCAGTATCTTTAGAAAATCAACTCTCTTTTTATTATTTTTTAAATTCTTTGTTCTTTGTACTGTCATTTTTCTGAACTGACAAAATGTCAAATCCATCTCCAATTAAGTGTTTTATTTGAATGCGTGATAGAAATAACAATGGTGGAAATTACATTTTTAGATATAGTGCAATAAAATGGTGGACTCCTTGATTTGCTAATACTAATTTTATAGATAAATTGCTATTTATGCTAAACACACACAACACATATATATATATATATATATATATATATATAATATATATATATATATATATATATATATATATATATATATATATATAATATATATATATATATATATATAATATATATATATATATATATATATATATATATATATATATATATATATATATATATATATATATATTGCATTATTTTAATATAATTACAGCTGGATTGGCAGTGATTCTGAATAAAAAATATTCAGTTGACGACAGGTGATCTTTACCTTGATTTTTCTCACTTCACTTGTATCATATTTCATCTCAAACATTCTAAAATTTGAGAAATGTTTGGGACAAATTGCCACAACTAAAGGACTTTAATTTGTGTTTAAACTGTGCACAGTACATATTGAAATTGTTTTTCACTCTTTGTTAAGATTATGTAAGGAAAAATTGAAAATGGGCAGTTGAATTATTAGAAAATAATGCATACCCAATGTGGTAATGCAGCCTCTTGTGTGCATTATTTTCTAATAATTCAACTGCTCAGAGACAATTATTCCGCTTATACTATGGCTACCAAACCTCAAGACATTTGTCAGGTTTTTGTCCTTAAAACACTCACTAATTTCTTAAGCATCTCATTCCACGTCTCCGTTGCTAATTCCAAAACGTCATTTTAGAGCTAGCAACGGAGGCTTGAGCCATTGATAGGAGGCTAATGTGTGAATTACCTGAGCCTCTCAACAGTGTTCGGCTGCAGCATCTCTAATAGCAAAACTGTAAGTTTATCTGCTTCAAGAACAGCACCGTTATTACCTGACTAGTGAGAAATGTCATGTAGCTTTTAATTTGCTAAACTATTTTACTGATAAAATCATCAGAGCAGTGCCGACAACACGTTTCTGTGCGAGTGTGTCAGTACTGTATGTGTGTGCGTTTGAGTTGGAGAAAGAGTATGTACTTTCCATACATAAAACGTAATTTTGTGGCAAAAAACATGGAAATAATTTGTCGGTTTTATCCCATTGTTTACTATATTTATTTGCTTGGTCATTGTCGTTGTGGGTTTTGTTTCTTTTGCTGTTGTAGGTTGTAAGGACTTTTGAAATAACTAAAATCATTTGGTGAAGTGATATGGTCAAGACCTGCCTGGAACTACTTTAGCTGTGCATTTCCCTGAAAATAATTGCGCACCTTAGAACGTTTGTCAACCAATCAGTTTCAAGCATTTAGCAGCCCCTTAGTATAAAACAGTTTTAAACGTCATTAGTCTTTTATATATGATGGATATGCATATTTTAAGTTCAAAACATACAAAATAAGCTTTAAAGTTTTCTGATTTGTATATCAACATGCACACTCTAGACACACTCTAAACTGGAATGATTTTCTCATTGCAGATTCACAGAGAGACAGAGACATTTTATTCAGTTGATGCCAGTCAAGATGCTGGACTCCAGGAGAAGAAACCTACTTCAGTGAGCTCAGGTAACCAACTGTTTTTGCTTAAAATGATGTGTATATATATATATATATATATATATATATATATATATATATATATATATATAAAATATTTATTAGGGCTGTCAATCGATTAAAAATTTTAATCTAATTAATTACATACTCTGTGATTAATTAATCTAAATTAATCGCATACATAATTTTTGCTGTGAAAGTATTAACTATTTAAATTCAAATGAATCAATGTAGGCTTTTTCCTGGGTCAAAAATGGTCTTCGGTGGTGACAGACATGGTCATCCACACAAACAGTAAAAAGCGCCCTACCCACGTGATCTGCGAGCCCGATACTGACAATAAAGTACCCGTCACTCTTTGCAAAAAAAAAAAAAAAAAAAAGTGATTTTATAGCTTTGTAAGAGAAGATGCTTTTTTGATAAACCTGAAAAGTATTAAAAAGTAGCATTTAGAAGTTAACTAATAATATAATTTTCTACCATATACAATTGAATGCACCTAGCTAACAACAGCTTGCTTTGTTCTGGTTTCACCTCACTCCAGTCTAAACTAACTGACTTTATAGGTAGGCCTAATTTACTGAACATTGACATTTAAATAACCTGAAAATATTGTGGATTATTAAGGCTAATTTTACTAACCACTCTTGCTAAATGGGGTAAGCACACTTATGTTCTCATTTCAGAGTTGTTCGAGTAAATGATTCATTATAGACCATGTGGACAGATCAGTTGTTGTCATGATTCATTCAAATGAATCTGTTCAAATGAGTCATTAGGTCGCGAATTGGACATTAGCGGACATTGACACGTTGCGTGCGAATCGCGACTGTTATTAGGACATCGCAAAAGATTTGTCAACACAGAAAACACTTCACCACTGTATAGGATTTTCTTTTTGTTTACTGAAAGTGTGGTTTATGTCAGCTGCACGTGCAGGACGCCTGTCAGAGAAGATGAGGTGACGTTCTTTTGAGCACTATTCACACCCAGCGGTTATTCAGGAAAAACATTCTCCGAATGCGCCTCGTGAAACATGGATTCGATCTTACGAACTTTTAGCATTGTGTCAGTTGATTTAGATTATTGTGTGTGAGGTAGAGAGAGTGCAAAGACGGTGCTTGCTTTGAAAACAAAGAGAGCTCGCGCGCACGAGGGAGGAGCTCTGCTCGTTCTGTCCGTCAGCGCAGCAGTCATTTCCCAGTCATTCGAATGGTGGCTAGAACGGCTCCAGGTTCAAAGGTCAATATGGAATGGATTAATCTGCGTTATTTTTTTAACGTTATTTTTTCTCAGATTAATTAATCGAAATTAACGCGTTATTTTGACAGCCCTATAGAATATAAGTTGGTAACCCAAATGTTTATAAGTTGGTAACCCAAATGTTTATGGTCTCTGAGGATGTTCATGTTAGCACCTACGTAGTTTGTGTGGCTTCTATGCATGCATTTACACTGAAAAACCACAGATTTTATCTTGACGTACAGCATTTGACGTCAACAACACAATATTTCATCACGTTGGTTAATGTGTGAATGTTGCATCCAGAGGAAAACACAAAAACCTCTTTCATACATCTTCCAGCATGCTACAAAAGAAGGGATGCCCTCTTTGCTCAGACTGAGTGTCTGTGTGTGTCCAGTCTAAATAGTGCCCACATTGTGTCACATGGGAAACGACACACATCCTCTAAAGACTAAATGGATGTCTTCCTGTCAATACAAAAGACTCCACTAGTCAAATAAGATCATCTATTTAAGTAGATGACATCAACATCCTGTCTGCGATGATTGCGAGCAGAGATGCAACACAATGGACTGAAATGAGTCACTTTCAGACGCGGTGTATTTTGATTTAGTCCGTGAGAATTGAGTCTGGTGTGTTTTATTTTCTGTTTATTATTCTTCTATTGCTCTTCAACATTCTTTTGTTGTTCCTGATTTTTTTTTTCCAGAATTCCCCCCTTCGACCCCTTCACCCGAGAGCATACGTCACACAGAGTCAGCGAGCCCCATGCGAGGGTCCGCCAGCGATGGCGACTCTCTGTTTAGCCAGGATTTGGGCGAGGACAACGTTTTTAATAATAAGGTGGGTGCGGATTTGCGTTGCGTTTCCCATATAACCCAATTATGTTTGTTTTCAAAGCAGAGTTGCTATTTGTTTTGTTTCTATGTCTCTTTACCAAGCGAGGAACCCCTCACTTGTGCCTCTGCCAGATGAAGCGGTTATGCAATACGTCTCATTTTCAGTGGTGATCTTCTCTACGCATCTTGCTCCACTGACATCATGTCATGTGACGTGAGCAGATCAGTGGGCCAAGGCCATAATTATGACCTCATCCTCAGACATGCTTCCTTCTTTTTTCCCACCTCCTCTAAGAGTTTCCCTGTGGATTTCTCCACCCCTTAAACTCCTTGCTTCAATTTAAAGATGTTTAACACAGACTTTGACACTTAAGTGTTGCTTTTAGCAAGTCGCAGAGAATAACAGTATTTTCTTGAGAACTGTAATGTTTTGTTAACTTAATGGTAAGTAGATCCCTCTAGATTTCGTTAGAATCCTTTTTTGAAAAGCAGAATAGCCAGAATAGTTCCTTCGCCACACATTTTCACACTTTTTTTTTTTCTTTTCTAAAATTAAGTGAATTTTCATGTAGTTTGCTTGCTTACCTAATATTCTGCTTTGGAAGTGTTTTCCTATAGTTGAGGCTCAAAATCAATAGAGTGTCTTTCAGAGGCTTTGCTTCAGGAAGTAGTTTTCCCATAGGGATTTTAAAAGTTTATAAGTTGTGAACCAAAGCAACCAGTTACAAGTTGAAACACAACATTACAAAATTTAATTTGAAGCAAAAAAAAAAAAGTAGTATTGGAATATCAGATAAAAAGACAAAAAACTACATATTGGAAGAAAGAACTACAATCCCATGAAGCATTGCAAATTATATAATCAAATTAAAAACAATGGAGAAATATAAAACTATTGATTCAAAGATTTAACATTTAGTAGTTTGAGAGCATAGGGAGATCGACTCAATTACGTCATTCACAGTACTTCATGGGAATGGGCAAGTGTTAAAGTTTGTTGCAATTCTCTGATTGGTGGAGATCTTTGCAGAATCATGGGTAATGTAGTTTTTCACCAGGAATTCCACTGTTGAACAAGATTATTTAAAAAATGAGTTGAAATAATATGAGCTGATTACTTCTGGAACCCAACTGTTCCACCTTATTGTAGCTAAGCTAGCAAGCTAATTGGCTATGTTAGGCTAATTAGCTAGCAGTTTGCTGAGAGCAGCTAGCAGTATGCAATGCTAAGTTAGATTGCACACAGTGAAGATACAACAAATTCTCCTTCAAAAGACCATTTTATTAGTCAAATCTTGTAATATATATACCTCTGTGAACAGAATGTCTTTAATGTTTTTGGATTATTTTGCCAGAAGAGAAAGTATTTAAACGCTTATATTGGCTAAAAGTTTATTTTTGGAGTATGTTAGCATTTAGATGGCTCCAAAACTAGCCTGCTTTTGGAATTGTACATGGAATTTCATTTTCTCTAAGCTCCGAAAGCAGGTAGAGACACTTCACCTAAGCTTGACTTGTGTTCTGGAAGTGTTTTTTCCAGAACACAAAGCTCATAAAGTCAACTATTACGGTTAGTGTAATGTAGCCGCTAGCACACCACACCCCTTGCCTGGCTGTGGTCTCAGCATGTGAAGGAACTAATGAGCCGCTGTGAATGGAAATTAGTGTCAGAGCTGTGTGTGTTTCTATGTTATGTAAGCTTTACAAGGATGGAAAGAACTCTGAGACTCCATGGGGTTTGCAGAAAGAAAAAAAGAGTGCTGCTTGTATGTATACTGCAAATGTAAAGGTGGTACGTCATCAGCTGTCATTTGCAAAATTCCCATATGCTTGTCCTGTCCTGGCGCTACTTACGAAATTCATTACATCAGGTTGGGAAGTTTAGCCAACAGTGCAATTTAATTGGTCCAAAATCCCAGTCTTCCTAGCTGTCAACCAAACATTAAATCACTAAACTCTAATTTTCCTTCTCTTTCTTCATCAAAGGGTGAGGACAGCATCACTCTCACTAGTGGTGTGTCAATGTCCTACTCGTCCTCTACAGATGACAGCTCCAGTCTGGGGACCCCTAGCACCATCCCTCAGGCCAGCACAGAGGCCCCTGAATCAGACCCCTGTCAGGAAAAGCCCACTTCTCCTGGAGTTTCACCTGTTTCTGGAGAAACAGAGGAGGAAGAAAAAAAGGACCGCCTGACCGAGGTCCCAGAGCGGTCGGCCATTTTACGCACCTCCATACGATCCTTGTCCCCTTTCCGCAGACACAGCTGGGGCCCCGGGAAAAATTCAGCAGGGGAGACGGAGATAAGTCAGCGCAGGTATGAATCTCCACTACTAAAAATAAGGGTTTTGTGTCTTAAACACATAGCATACTTTGGTTTTACACATACGCTAGTCCAGTGGTTCTCAAACTTTTTAGCGTGGAGTACCCCCTGAAGGGATTCCCATCCTTCAGCGTACCCCCTCTCTTCCACTTCGACTGCAGTCACACCTTTTCCATTAAGGGACAATATTTGCCCCCTAAATTGATTTTCCAGTGCATATTTTTACGTTTATGAATAACTTTATAAAATAAATAATGTTTTAAATAAAAAATGTTTAATAGAGAAATATGCAATGATGGTAAAACAAAGTGATACTTTTAAATATTAAACTAAAACTGCCAATAGGTGGCAGCAAGTCACTGTTTTTATGAGTGATTCATCGAGTCATTCATTCAGTATCGAAGCAAGTGGCTGTGAATGAATCATTGAATCATTGACTCTCACGATTTGTTCAAAGCCGCATTCGTGTGTTGTAGTTTTGCTCTGGTTTTCGATAGAAATATTTTTTCGTTGCAAAATAGAGTAAATACTGACAGTACTGTGTTTAAAATGTACGTTTTGTTTTTGACCTGTTGTATAATGCACGTTTGCAGTCATGTGGATATTTGGGTACAATTGCATTCTTCCTCGTTATCAACATTAAATACAAGAACTCACACAAGGTATGTTTTTGTATCGAAGAAAGTTTGAGTCTTAAATTGATATAAATCCACTATCTGTGTCTATATTTGTTCTTCATGCAAGTGCTAAATCCCCACTTTTACAAAGGTGCATTGTCGAGAACTGCAGTAAATTAGCGCGATTTAAGGTAGACTGCACGCAATCTATCATATGCATGCTGCTTCTGTGGATACAGTCATTTTAGACTGCAAAACATGAGGTAATTTGATTAAATGTAATGGATTTACGCCATTTTGCCAGTTAGAATTAGATGCTCGGTTTTAATATTATTTTAAGGTAGAGTTAAATTAACTACTCCGCATTTTGTTCGCGTACCCCCTTTTGTCACCTCATGTACCCCAGTTTGAGAAACACTGCGCTAGAGTATGCGTACAGTTCACGTAATGTGTGTCCACAAGGTGGCAACATTGGCCCAGGCTGTTGTTTAACAGTCGAAAAAGAAAGACCTTACAAAAACATTTCAGTCATAACTATTGAAGAGAAATGGCACAGACACTGTACAAGGATAAATATTTCTATTGTGCATGTGTTGAGCGACTGTGTTTGCGCATGTTATCATATGGAGTATGCTTTGAAAGGCTTTGCATTCGTCTGTACGCATACACCAAGCGTTCGTGTCAAAATTGAAGTCATTTTATGATATGTGAACAGCAATTTTCTTACCCTCTTGAAATGGGATATTGGGGTTACTACATATTGAAAGGTTTGTACTTTTTTCAAATAGCCCATGAACTTTAGTTTTACATCACAGTCCAGTGTAGTGCAAATTTAGAGAATCCTATCCCCCTTGACCTATCCTATCTCCCTAATGGAAGCTAAACTACTTGTTAATTGACTATTGGTATGCTAAGCTAGCAGGCTAATCAGCTAGCGATGCGTTGAGATTTCAGGCTAATAATGTTCAAAAACATTCTAGAAAATAATCAAAAGTTATCAGGTAGCGGTATGCTGAGATAGCAGGCTAATCAGTTAGTGGTATTTCAAGCTCTTATGTTAATCAGATGTGTGGTATTTAAAGCTAACCAGTTAGCTTACATGCTTATTGAAATAACAGAACGACAAATTTGACCATTTATAGCTTCTGTTATATGATATATATAGTTTAGAACAGGGGTGCCCAACCCTGTTCCTGGAGATCTACCTCCCTGCAGAGTTCAGCTCAAGCCCTGCTCAACACACCTGTCTGTAATTATCAAGTGCTCCTGAAGATCTTAATTGGCTGATTCAGGTGTGTTTTATCAGGGTTGGAGCAAAACTTTGCAGGTAGGTAGATCTTCAGGAACAGGGTTGGGCACCCCTGGTTTAGAAGATATTAACTTCATGATATATTATAAATAAGAGAGAGACTACAATTTAAATGCATTTAACACTTGTCTGATGCCTGGCATTTATATTTCCTGTAAACCATCTGATTTCATGATCAAAGCATTATGGAAACACAAGCCCAATATGCCGCCCACCTCTGCCCTTTAATCATTCATTGTATCGGTCTTTATATCTAACGCATTCTAATACATATATGGTATAGACTTTATACTTGATTTTGTGTTTGCAGTTGCTCAGTTTTGTTTTTTGTCCCGTCATCTTCGCATTAGTTCTGTCTTGTGTACAGCTCTCCCCTGAGTCATTGACTGTCTGTATGTGAATGTGTTTGTGTGTTTATGAAGGGAAATCCCAGTAGTGTGAGGGCCTTTTCCTCTGTGGGCTTTGTAAGCAGGCAGATGTTCTGTGAGAAAGAGCTGTATTTAGGTCACACAGGACTGTGTTCCTGCCAGTGATAAACATTCAGATGACCTCTAATACTCAAAAAGACAGAAAAGAGGAACATCATGGTTTACATCATAGTTTCTTTTCATGTAAATTTTCTTTTCATGTATTTCCCTTTTTTCTGGATTTATTTATTTACAATAAATTCGCTTTTTTATTGGTTTTTAGGGACAGTACAGAATAGGACATCATAAAACAGTAAACAATAAAATGTTGTCCATTATTAACCCCTTACATGATTAAATATGCTTTTTTGACATATAAAATTTAGGTAAAATTTATTTGCCTGGA
This sequence comes from Ancherythroculter nigrocauda, assembly GCA_036281575.1. Classification (NCBI taxonomy): domain Eukaryota; kingdom Metazoa; phylum Chordata; class Actinopteri; order Cypriniformes; family Xenocyprididae; genus Ancherythroculter; species Ancherythroculter nigrocauda. The sequence goes on from VTFQ01000673.1 coordinate 261,441, forward strand.
ACCTTTGCATTTAGATATATTTATATAAAATATAATATTAATTATTAAATATTTGTTACTAATATATATATATATATATATATATATATATATATATATATATATATATATATAATATTACATGTCTTTTAAACCAAAACAAAGGGCAAAACAGAATAATTTTTAAAACAGACCAAAATTACAGCATATAAAATAAATATTTTAAAAAGTATCAATAATTATAATAAATATTATAATATTATAAATTATATTAAACTTGTGCTATATATATATATATATATATATATATATATATAATTATTATTATTATGTATAATTATCAGTTATTGGTATCATGCAAAAAATATCTGTATTGGTGCATATGTATATATTAGCATCTATATTTGCATGTTTTTACTCTTGTTTAATCATCATTCTAGTGAACATTCCTAGGGCTGTCAATCATCTCATCAGCTCTCCATATTCATTTTTGGTCCATTATCTCTGCCCATCCATCTTCTCATGATTTTCATCCATCACTTTTTCCAGTACGGCACGAGGTGAAGTGGAGCGCAGGTCTGCAGGCCATAGGAGAAGGTACCATCATCCATTTTCACTCTTTCTGCTCAGGGGCTCCATCAAACTGTTTCTGAATGGCCCATGGAAAATTTTAAAATGTGATGTTGTGGTGTGAGAACCATATGCTGTGGGGAAGAAAAACTTTGTCACTTACAGATTTCATCCAAACATCCCATAAATCCCTTCGAAGTTAAACACGCCGTATAGTTTGTAGAGTGTTAGTATTATTTTAGTATCATTGAGATACTGTTATAATGGAAGCTTGTTTCCGGCACGGAATAAAGAATAAAAAAGGTAATTGCCTACATAAAACTCGCAATTCTGACTTTTCTTCTCACAATTGCAAGTTTATAACTCAGAATTCTGACTTTATTTCTCGCAATTGCGAGTTTCTATTTCGGAATTCTGAGTTTATATCTAAACTCGAAATTGTGAGAAAAGAGTCAGAATTGTGAGAGAAACTTGGAATTGTGCAAAATAATGTAGGAATTATGAGATATAAAGTTGGAATTGCTTGAAATAAAGTTGGAATTGTGAGATATAAACTTGGAATTGCGTGAAATAGTTGGAATTGTGAGATATAGACTTGGAATTGGGCAAAAGAAAGTTGGAATTGTGTGAAATAAAGTTGGAATTGTGAGTTATAAACTAGGAATTGCATGAAATAAAGGCGGAATTGTGAGCTATAAATATGGAATTGCGAGAAAAAAGTCAGAATTGTGAGATATAAACTTGGAATTGCGTGAAAAAAAAGTCAGAACTGGGAGATATAAACTTGGAATTGCCCAAAATAAAGTCGGAATTGCAAGTTTATATTTCAAAATATAAACATTTTCAATTTATATTTCACTTTTTTTTTTCTCGGAATTGTGATTTTTATATTTAAACTTCGAATTGTGAGAAAAAAAAGTCAACTTTGTAAGATATAAACTTGGAATTACGAGAAATAAATCTGGAATTGCAAAAGATAAACTCGCAATCGTGAGACAAATGTCAGAATTGTGAGCTATAAAATTGGAGAATTTCAGAATTTCAAATTATAAATTTGGAATTGTGAAAATTTTTCTCAGAATTTCTTTCTGCAAGAAAAAACTCAAGAATTGTGTGATTAAAAAGTCACAATTACCTTTTTTATTTTTTAAATTTCAGTTTCCTTGCCAACTATCTGAAATAAAATATTTTTTAAAAACTATTTTATTTCATTTTAATTTAACATTTATTTTAATAAAAATAACAAGTGTTTTTTTTTTTTTTTTTTAAATGGGTTTAGTTAACTATAATAACTTTGTACAATGTAGCATACAAGAAAGTTATGTAATGTTAACTGTTCAAGGTCCTCTTTTAGATCTGGTCTCTGTACTAACAATATTCTCTCTTGTCTTTCTATCCATCCATCCATCCTTCCTTCCCTTCATCCATCCATCCTGCTTTTTATGCACTTGACTATGAAGCATGAGCTGGTGTCCTTCAGTTGTCCTGCGCACAGAAAACGACGAAATAAATGAAAGAAGGTAAAGAAAGACAAAGGGGAAGTGTCTAAAATCTTTAAAGAAGACTTCATGCTGTAATGATACAGCATGAATTGCATTATGGAAGCACAAATGGGGTTGTGTATTGACGGAGGTGTGTGTGCATGATGCATTGTGTGTTTGTGTCTTAGTCTACTTCCTTTCTATGGTTTAGTCTTCTCGCCTCTCTGGACAGACTTTTGAGACCACAAACACTCTCGCAGTCACTTCCGTTAACTTCATTGTCTGAGACAGAAAGCAACTGGCCACTTAGTGAATCATCTAGCTGAATAGTAGACTAAACTACAGTACCATAGCAGATATTAACTAATGTGAACAATGACTAACATATTGATCTGGATCTCAGAACCTGATGAGAGGTGAGATGTTTTTGCATTTATCTTACCACATTGTCACTTTAAATGTTTCCTGTTAGAACGAATTTCACTCAACATTAAGTTGCTTTCTCAGCAAATAGGCTGAAGTAAATTTAAATCATTTTATTGTATTATAAATGTTTTTAGCATGTAGTTTAGATCTTGTACATACAGTGGTCCCAAATAGTATTGGAATACTTCCTCTGCACTTTAAAAGATTGAATTGGCATCTGCAAACAAATTATTCATTATTCAACTTTACTTTTCTGAGCAATTTTTTTGAAAGACCAATTTTTTTGTAATTGCTTTTTTTGATGTATGATGTGACTTGCCATCATATTCACACTAGTCTCCTAGCAGAATAACTACCAGTGTAGTCCATCGCATTAGCTATGAACATGACACACTAATGTTTAACAACCAGAAAGTGTCCAAATATATGCAGTCTTCATTTTAACAGTATATCTGTTGTTTTTATCATTTAAAACTCCACAAATAACCTTTATTGAGTGATTGGCTTGTGCTGTCGTTCTTTAAAATATATGCAATTTGGTTTGATACTTAATTGAGTGGCATTTAAAAAAAATTGAATGTCCAAACACTTATTTAGGCCAGTGTAAAACGTTTTTCCCATGTGGAACTATTTCTGTGGCAGAGTTTGAATGATTTTGCTTTGAGGAAATGTCATGAAATTGTTAGTGCATTACCAGCCTTTGTCATCATTTGCTAGTTGACTCATGCTTGTTGTCATTTGAGTCTTGCATGTGAATCTGAATGAATTTGTGTCTAGCAGATGTGTGATCGCAACATGTAGTCACCATCTCTACTTTTTAAACAAAATTGACCCCCAATAAAATTCAGGCATAATCACAAATGTTTCTTTTCACAGTTACAGCCTGGAAGGACTTGCAGTAGAGAAGGAAGGAAGGAAAAGCTTGATCCAACATGTAGGGGAGGCCAGCCAGGAACCGAACTGTCCGTCAAAGCTGGATAGAGAAGAGAGAGGTTCGCTTGTGTCACTGACAGAAGAGGAGCAGGAATCGGACATGGGCGACTGCAGCAGTTTGGACAGTCAAGTAAGATTTACGAATGGATAGATCAAGCGTTAAAATCTGATTGGTTGTGCAACATACATAGACAAAAAAAGCCACCATCAGTGATCACACATCAGTTGAATTCTATATTAAAGGGATCCTATTATGCTTTTTCAGTTTTTCAACTTTAATGTTGCTGTTTGAGCACGGGTTTTTTTTTTTTTGCATTTTGTGAAGTCACAATGTTACTTGTTTAAATAATCCCCACCCACGGAATACGGAAAAAAAGGGCGCAAGGCCTGCTTGACTTGCATTAGAGAAAACATATGCTGCGTCCCAATTCGCATACTATCTGTCCTAAATAGTATTCGAAAAAAGAATTAGTATGTCCCAAATCGTAGTATGTTGAAATGAGTATTCCAAAGATACCCGGATGGTCTACTTTTTCCGGTTAGAATTCGAAGTGCAGATCCGTGCACACTTCTAACCACTAATATTGCCCATAACACATTGCGCTGTGGACGAGGATTCGATTAGAACTACAAATACGAGTAAAAAGTGTTGAAAAACTACAAACATGACGATGTGCGAGACCGACGGTTAAGCAAAGCGGTTAAGATAAAGGGGCTTGAATGATTAATAATCAGTATCTAACCTGACGAAAATATGTTTATTAAATGTTATCCACATTATATTTCATCTGCAACAGCATTGTGAACTTTTATAACGATGCGTTTGGTCATTAATTTTTAAATGCATCATTATGCAAAGACGAGGAGAGTTATTGCATGAAAGACCCATGACTGGCAGATCAACGTGCGACTACATTTATCTCCGAAACGGTAGGAAATTAAATTTAAATAAATGTGGAGGATTTTAACTGTGACAAGATGATTGACAGGGTAGTTTAAACAGTTACAGGTTGCGTAACTAAGCGACAGAACGTCCGTTAATGACGCAATTATGACGAGGTAGTATGTCCCAAAGCTTGCATACTCTTCTGCTACACACTCAAAAGTATGTACTTTTTCTTTACAAAAACAGTACATACTTTTAGGACGTAGTATAAGTAGGCGAATTGGGACGCAGCTAGTGTTGTCGCTATGTTAAAGAGACCCTGTTTTTCCACCCTGTTTGCAAAACTCATTTGTTTGACCATCCTAAGGCTGACTAATTTAGAGTGGTTAAATTTTATTTTAAACACTGTTCCTGAACATTATAACCCCGACGTTTATCGGTGTGCTGCACATTTTATGGAGAACAGCTTCCAGAACCTAAGGGAGTACAATGTAGGCTACGCACAAAAGCAGTTCCCACTTTGCCAGGACAAACTGTTTGTGGATCACGACTTATAATGTAAATATGTCTCATTATTTTTAATTGCGTTTTCTATTAACCATTCCAATTATATGTTTTATATTGTTGTTATGATGTAAACAAAGGCAAAGCTTTGCCTCCGCTCGCCTGCTTGCCAACATTAGTGTTGATATAGTGTTTACTAGGGCTGGGTAAAAAATATTGATTTCTCAATTTTAATTGATTCTCATTTTTACGAACCGATATCGATTCTTAAATCCCAAGAATCGATTAGTCTTGTCTGTTTTCAGTTGATGAATGAGCAGAATATGTAGCGCCTCCCATCCAATAAATCGCAAATCAGATTTCAAATGACGTCCATCTTATTATGAGATTCAAAAAATAAATACCATTTTGGCGCTGTTTAATGTGGCATGACAGATCGCTTTAGCGCCTCAGTTAAAGAGAAGCGGCAGCGCGGAGCGCATGTGAACATCCTTTCCTCCGCTTTAATACCAGTTACTGTGTGAAATAAACATGACTAAACATCTGAAGGTATGTTAAAAGATATAGTACAACTTACTGAAATCCATATCATGTCTCGTGTAATCGCTCAATCAGTGTTTCAACCTCGGAAAGACGTCAGTAAAACAGCTTGCAAACAATGTCACGTAACGTCACATTTACCTTGGAAAAACATATTCAGTGACTAGAAAAGTGAACTCTAGAAAGCAACATTCTGATAAATATAGCTATGCACCGTTACATATTCATTATCATTTTTAATGTTCTTCAATATTTAATGCATGTTTGAATAAATCAGTTATGACAGCTGCGATTTAAGTGTTTATATTTCAAAAAAACGAATTGGAGTAGAGATATGATTATGTAATTCTGAACTTTATTTATAATAAAAACATAGAGTGTAATTTAAGTGTGTGTATATAAATAAGTTAATTTAACCTTCAATATTATTATAGTAGTACCAACTGACTTAACGTGTAGTTTACAGCATTAGTTGAGAGATTTTTTTCCTCTAGAAAATTTGCCATGTACTGTAACTGAAAATACTACATACAAAATAATCGATATCGAATCAAATCAAAATCGTAATCGAAGCGAAAGCATGTGAATAGTAATCAAATCGAATTGTGAAAATTGTGATACCCAGCCCTAGTGTTCACCGTAAGCTCTCACATTTGCAAGGCTGTTCACCACCCCTTAGGAAAATTAACTATGGTTTTGTGATCTATTACTGTTTGTATTACCATACCATGGTGTATAACA